>VDFB02020705.1:0-10343 GCA_007258455.2 Sequoia sempervirens
TAGTCCCATATTCGTAACATCAACCAGCCCCTTTGCATCTTCTCGTAGTTCCTCATAATAGTCCCTATGTCTCTTTATAATTTGGTTACCCATACCAATGGCCACACTGTCAGGAACATCTCTTTCATTTAATTCTCGAAACTTTTCTTCAATCCTTCCTTCAATTCTCTTGTGTTCCTACCCTGTAACATGGTTCTTTGAATATTCTCCCCATAGCTTATTCAACCAAATCGTTAAGTTGGCCTACCTTTTTCTTATTATTGCAGAGAGTATCATATTTACCTTGTGAATATGTAGTTGACTCCTCTGAATGATCTTTTACCTCATGTGAGCTTTCACCTTGTGTTATTAATTTAGGAGGTCCCATTGTGACTCCTAGCATGTCCTTCAAACGATCATTTTCTCTCATGATCCTTTCATTATTCATTTTGTACATTTTCTTTTCTTTTAGCAACATTTGTATTTGGGATTTATTCAGTTTTTCCACATTAATCCCAATGTCTGCAGTCGCCACAAGATCTACCTCTCCAACCTTCAGAGTCATGACATGTCCAAATTCTTTCTCAGTATCAATCACCACTGACTTTTTATGAGCTGGATAAAAGGCCCATATCATGAGTGATCCTTCATCTAGGTTATATTTGGATCCAGCATATATTTTTGTTACCCCCTCCGAACTAAGCTTGTTTTTTGCACTATTATCCTTTAAGAAGCTATCAAACACCAATGCAGAATTCAAATCGAGCCCTGGAAAGATCATAACTCCAACATCCTCTAACATTTTCCTTCCTTTTTCGAGGGTCATATTAGCCATTTCTCTATCCTTGCAATTAATTTCAAATTATTTAGTAGTTGCTCCTCATTGCTTGGTGTAATATTATCAACTATCTCCCTTATCTCCTTTCCCTTTTGCTTATACAAGAAAGATTTGAATTTTGAATAATTCACAAATTCATTGTCTGCTACAAATGACCTATATTCCATCTATCTGGTGTTTGTATCTTGGCTCTCTTCAACATTTAGTTCTCTAGGAGGGCAGTTGTAATCTTGAGTTTTTAATCTGGAAATCCTACTGGGTAGGTCTCATGGCATATCTTCTCCAGTTTCCTCATCTCCAGAAAAAGGGAACCCTATATCCAGAAACCCTTGGTTGTATTCCTCCACCACTCTCTCTACTTCCTCTGCCTCCAAATTTCTAATCATTTCATCAAACTGATAAGACGCATGATCATATCGTCCAAAGTTTATCCTTTCTTTGGCAGAATTGATATATCCCTCTGGATCAAAACCTTCTCTTGGTGGAGCCTTATTCATATTATACTACATTAATTTTTCAAGGATCAAATCATATCCTTCCTTTGCAAGCATAGTAAAATCACCAAAGCACAGAGTACTAGGCATAAATTCCTATTTTCCAAATGAACCAAAATTCATGAAACTAGAAAAATTTGTCTTACAATTTCCAAATATGCAATCCTATCTAGGACTGTTTTAGGAAAAATGAATGGAGAATCCTCAAAACCAAACACCCTTACCATAGTAGCATCTTCCAAGCAATACCAGTCTCCCCAATTGTGATCAATTGGTCCATTGAAGTCCTTAGGTCTGAGGAAGCATTTTATTTCATCAGAAAATTAGTGTGCACAAGGATGACTATAGAATTCATATACTGGCTTTACAAAATATTCTTCAAAATACAAGAAACTAGAATTAGCAAACCTATTGTCCCAAATGGCAGTCCACAATTGAACGGGTAACAATTTTCCCTCTTTATCAAACTGTGAAACGTTCAACTTTTCTGGCCAAATCCCTAACTCTTGTTTGAAGTAAAATACTAGATGCATTAAAAGAGAATAATGCCTAAGGTACAGAATAGGGGATTTTTTCTTCATTGCCACCAATGCTAAGTCGAGCTCCTTGGAGACAAATGAAGCATGGTAAAAAAACCTATAATTATGACATTGAATGTCAGCTACAATTACCCTGGGAACAATGGACATATACTCAGGAACTTCCATACCCAACACTTGTCCTACTGAGAAAGAGGTATATCTCATATAGGGCTCGAATAAGTCCACATTGAATGGAGGCCCATCACCACCATCAAGTGGGATAGTTTTAACATCTTGTTTAATTCTTTGTAAGGGAAACCTCCAACCCTTGTAAGTGGTGTCCATTCTCCAAAACTCCTTTTCCAACTCTTCATTCACAATTTTCTCATTACTCCACCCTTCCAACTTAAAATCCTCACTTATTGAAGCCTCTGATATGTATATGAAGGGTTTCTAAGATGGTCCACATATGGCCTTAAGTTTTGAGTCATAGTGGGTGGCCAACAATTTTACCAGCTCTATATTGACAACCACACTAGGGAAAACCATCTTTCCCAAATTTAGACACCATGGATTACAAACTGGCTAAAACCAATCTCTTCAGTGAAAGTGGAATCTAAACAATTCATAGCCTCTTATTGGGGTCCAAATGTATCCTATGTGCTTCCATTTGTCATCCAATTTTTCCACTTCCGCCATCAGTTGCACAGAGCACCTACCTCTAGGCCTAGAGCCAGGAAATTGGTCAATTAAATCTTGATTCAGCTTTCGTTCAACACCCTTCGGCTCAATTCTAGACTCAAATTTCTGCTTCTTACTCTTAGGGTGACTGCTCTCACTTTTTCTTCTACCTTTCAACTTCCCTAAGCTGGTGGCTTCCATATTACTTGCTTAAAATTGCAGAAATAAAAAAGTTAAAATGTAGAGGACTTACTAGTTTTGATTGAGGTCTTTCAACTAAAATAATTCTTTGGCCCTTTGTTTGTCTCCTCATTTCCTTTGCTACTAATTCACAAAAATGTTCATTTTGCAACAATTTCCTTTCAATTTATGAAATTACCTATACTCTGTGGGGCCATTAATGTTTTAACTCTAGGCACAAATGTAATAGATTTTTGAATTTCTTACTATCACGTCAAATGAATTAGTTGGCAACACACCTTCAAACTTTGGGTGATCTATACATTAGGCCCCAACCAATGTTCACTAAATACTCTATTGATTGGGGTAACACTCTACACATCTAACCAATGTTAACATTTGTCCTGTTTACATCACCAAGAGTCACCTTGACAATCATTTTGGTTCATTTGTTTCTTCATAGGCCTGACTCTTAGTATCGCTAACACATTCAACAGTTCCTTTGATGTTATAAGTCTCACTGATAACACATCAAATGAACTGGTCAGTAAGAAACCTTCAAACTTTGGGTGATCTATACATTAGGCCCCAAAAAACATTCACTGAATACTCTGCTGATCGGGGTAACACTCTACACATCTAACCGATGTTAACATTTTTCTTGTATACATCACCAAGAGTCACCCAACAATCATTTTTGTTCATATGTTTTTTCATCAGCCTGAATTTTAGTATCACTAACACATTCAATGGTTCCTCCAATGTTATAAGTCTCACCGATAACACATCAAATGAACTGGTTAGTAAGAAACCTTCAAACTTTGGGTGATCTATACATTAGGCCCCAACCAATGTTCATTGAATACTCTGTTGATTGGGGTAAAAATCTACAGATCTAACTGATGTTAACATTTTTCCTGTAAACATCACCAAGAGTCACCCCGACAATCATTTTGGTTCATTTGTTTCTTCATTGACCTGAATTTTAGTATCACAAACACATTTAGTGGTTCCTCTGATGTTATAAGTCTCACCAATAACACATCAAATGAACTAGTCAGCAAGACACCTTTAAACTTTGGGTGATCTATACATTAGGCCCCAATCAACATTCACTGAATAATCTGCTGATCAGGGTAACACTTTATACATCTGACCAATGTTAACATTTGTCCTATATACATTGCCAAGATTCACCCTGACAATCATTTTGGTTCATTTCTTTCTTCATTGGCCTAACTTTTAGTATCACTAACACATTCAGTGGTTCCTCCGATGTTATAAGTCTTGCCTATAACACATCAAATGAATTGGTTGGCAAGACACCTTCAAACTTTGGGTGATCTATACATTAGGCCCCAACCAATGTTCATTGAATACTCTGTTGATTGGGGTAACACTCTACACATTTGACCGATGTTAACATTTGTCCCATATACATCACCAAGAGTCACCCCGACAATCATTTTGGTTCATTTGTTTCTTCATAGGATTGAATTTTAGTATTGCTAATGCATTCAGTGGTTCCTTCGATGTTATAAGTCTCACTGATATCTTTTCTTTTGGTCTTGAATATGTCACCAGAACTCCTACCGATATCCTCCTATCGATGTAACTTAGCGGGTCAGGTGAACATTCAGGATTTACACCGATTGCACATGTCTCGCCAATATATTCCCAGTGCTCCTGTTAGTGAAAGAAATGATGGTCTCACCAATGAAACTTCATCAGTGAGACTTAAACATTTGGGACAACATATATTTTTCATGCCGAGATGACTTGTCTTTCCAATAGATTATCTTCATCGATGAGACCATAAGTCAATCTTCCTGATATGTCTTCTTTAGTAATCCTGATCACTACAATAGTTTTGATGTCTCATTGATGTGCTAAAAAGTTCTTGTAACCCATAATAGGTTGGGAAGACCCATACTAGCTCATGTCGATGTGATTTCTTTTCCACAATATCTTTGATCAGAAGGATTTTCAGGAGTAGAACAAGGTGACCATGGGTAATTATATTTTGTAGGGCCAATTACATCCTTTTCTAACTCAAAATGTAGTTAATTATTATTGAGAAATTTACATGAGTAAATTCGTCGCTGGGTCCGCTCATAAAATTGATGAAAATATCGAGGATAATCGTCGAAAGTCAGGAAAGATAAAGATCGAAAGATCGAAAGATCGTCAATCAGATAATCAAAGTCGAAATCGTCGCTTTGCGTCAGAATATCGAAATCCGCCTCCGGATCCGTCGAAAAAGGATCCAGGACGGGAATCAATCCAGAAAGATCGACAAAGGAAAGATCGATCGTCTTCAAAAGATCGAAAAATCTTTCCCGTCGAGATCCGGTAAAAAATCGAAGATCGAATCGAAAGAGATTAATCGTCAAAGTCAGGAAAGGACCCGTCGCGTCAAAGAAGATATAGATACGTAGAGGAGGAGAGATAGAGAAGAGGGTTTAGGGTTTATGGAGATAGAGAGAAATAGGGAGAGATATATCAATCACGCTCCCTATATCTCTATCTATTCATCCTTATCTCTTTGTATCTCTACCTCTCTCTATCTCTTTGTCTCCCTTTCTATTTGTATGTTTCTCATTATCTCCCTCTCTCTCTCTATATATATTTTCTCCTGTATATTTATCTTTGTCTCCTTAAGTGTACAATGGGTACATTGAAGAGGTCTTAAAGGAGAATTATCATATCTTAAATCAAATGGCATGATACCTTGAGCATAACTCCCTAAGGACACATGCCATCCTTGGATTGTTGACATGAAACAAACAATCAAAATTTAGTTTCTCTTTTCCCTCTCTCTCTTTTCCTTTGTATCTCTTATATTTCTCTCATGCTCTCTCTCTCTCTCTCCCTATCTATATAAGTTCATCTCTTTCTCTCATTCTCTATCTTTCTAGTTTCTATATATTTTTCTATTAGCTAATAGGCTACATATATTGTGAGATTTGAGCTTGAAACAAATCTCATGCCTAGAAACCATTATTGTGTCATTGGAAAACAAGTTTCAATTGCCATTTAATGGTAAAATGACTATAGTTTAATGGTAAAATCCTCTAAAATATCAGGTAAAAGCCTATATTTACTATTATATAATAATAAATATAATTATATTATATATAATTTAATCTAATATTACTATTATATTAAATATATATTATATTAATTATATTTTGCATTGGGATAACACCAAGGAAAATATAGAATATATACTTTCATGAAGAAATAGCATGAATTTCTATTATTAGTCTACAAGAATGAGCTACAAAATATAAATCTAATATAGCTAATATATATTTAACTAATATATACTTAACTATATTGTGGAATATTAAAACCTAGCTAAATGGTGCCATAATTTTCAATTTAATTAACATACTCTAAAACCTAACGAAACTAGGTTGTAGCTCATCAAATTGGAGAAGTGAAAGGACAATACCAACACCAAGGAAGAGTTTGGAGGAGTGAAAACAAGGTCAATACCAGTGTCGAGGAAGAGTTTGGAGTTAAAACAAGGTCAATACCAATACCAACGAAGAGAAGATGAGTGAAAACAAGGTCAATACCAACGCTAAGGAAGAGTTTGGAGGAGTGAAAACAAGGTCAATACTAGTGCCAAGGATGAGGTTGAGGGAACTAAGGGAAAATCGACGACTAAGGGACAATAAGTACTATAAGTTTGGTACCCCCATTCTCTTTAACCTACAATTTTCATGCCTAGTTTCCAAATATCTTCTCGTACATTGGCACCCCCAAAGGTCTAAGATTTCATCACACATAGCCTTCATCGCATGATTCTAAAGCAATTGTATACTTAGTCCAAGTATATTCTAGGATAAGATATATCTAATGAATGGAAATAGAGGCATACAATTCTTCTTTAATACCTCCACCACAAACATATGCAAGGAAAGGTCTCTTCCCTTCTTGGTAGTGATAACCTCCTCCACACACAACCCTTAAAAATTATGAATAGAGAAATATAATCTTTGAAGAACTCAAATTTTATTCTCTCCTACCTGATGCAATTAGTCATTTTATCCTTACAAACATTTATAGTGATTACAACAGGCACATAGACCAATTCTTCATAATAGATGAATTTGATCATACCTTTCCAATGATGGCATTATGAGAAAACCTTAGGTTAAATGAATAATCCCTAGGTAAGTTATTTAAATCATGTCCAACTATATAAGAGAAGACCACTACTATGTGTACTTGGATACCATGGAGAAAGGCTCTTTGGGCTCTTTCATCAATCAAGGTATTGTTAAATTTTAACACCTAAAAGTGAGAATGAAGAATCTTTCCTAGGATGTTGGCCATCCCATTATAGCTCTTAGAGTTGTTAGAGATATTTTTGTTTTGAAGTAGAGATTGGACCATAAAATAGTGTCACCATGACTCTACCAATATATCCATCAAATTGAAAAACCCTGACTTAAACAACCACAAATTCACAAGAAAATTGCCCCTATCAGCCCTAGGGAATCAATTCAATGCCAAGTTTCTTGCTTTAACAGACCCCTAAATGCAATGAACCTCTATCATACCATGTTGAACACCAATCCACTGAGTTACAGTTCCAAGAAAATGGGTGGATTGGTGGATGTTATTTCTATTTAGCCCTCAAAACCTTACACAAGAAAAATAGGGCAGTCCCTATATTTGATTGTTTTCTCCCACAAGACAGTGATCTTAGAGCATATCAAGCTTGTACAAACACATATATTTATCTACACCAATAATATCAGAGCATTTCAAACTTGTACAGATCCATACAACACAAATAACTTTAGAAAAATAGTAGAAACACAAAAAAATTCTTCAAGAATGTGGTATTTGATATGGAATTTTGGTATAAAAAATTGCAATGGGATGGGAATACAATATGATAGAAGTGGGACAATAAATTCATTATTTGAAGCATCAAACCAATATGAAAAGATGAAAGAAAGTGCTAACCCATTAAACTAAAAAAGTTTCTTTTAAATTTAAGGTTTTTGGGTAGCCAATTCTTTTAAGTTATCAAATCCTACCATCATACATAATGAAAATTTTGTTGTTTGAAATGACAATGAGCACTAACCTTCACTATTTGAAGATGTTGAAACCTTGTCATACAGAACTAGAACATTGATGCAACCACTCATCCTACCTTAAAACATACTAAAATTCTCCTAGCAATTAGACATAGGAAGATTTAAGATGACAAGCAATTTTTATTGCCAAAGCATAAAATACGATGACTTAACCAGGCCTAGTACACACTCCCTCCCCATTAACCACTTAGACATATGGAAATTAAATGTAAATTTGCTGCTATTTTTAGTCATGTAGGTGTCCAATAAACCACTTGGTGGTGTTTCCCTTCAAGTTTTTTTACTTGAATGAAGAGAAAAAATCCTTTGATTACAATTAAAAAATACATTTGAGGCCTTGGTTCTGTAAGTGGTGGACCATAGTCACATTTAACACTTGTTAAGACGTTAAGAAAATTTGATTTCTAATGGACACATTTGGACTATAGTAACAATAACTTGCAATCTATCAAGACTTGATTACCTTATAACCTGTCAAATTCTAGTGATGAAATGATAGATTTATCATAATGTCACCTTAGGATCACATCACCATGAAAGAACTTCATCCAACATCCTTATGAGTCCAGGTACCACCAAATAGTTATTTTTCAGATTTTTCTTCCTTGAGTGAGGGATATTCAGGAAGAGAAGAGGAAAGCGAGACATGTAGTAGGTCTAAAAGAGTGATATCAACTATAGGTCAAAAGATTAGAAGAAAATTCCGTAAACGCATGGAATTTTTTCTTGTTGAAGGGGGGTCATGTTCTTATGATGATGAGAGCATAGGAAACATCGAGGTACCCTTGAGGTACAAACATCTATAGAAAAAATGGGTACCCAAGGAACTTCCTCCAATAAAAATTGATTTTTGTGTCAACAAGAGGATATATCACATAGCACCATCGTCATTACATGGTTTGGGCTTATTTTGCATGAACGACATAAAGATTTGTGATGAAAAATTTACTGAATTGATGTATTATTTCATACCTTGTTACAGTTACAAAGATTGGATACAGCTGGTTCAATAGACATGAAGTATGCGTAGGTATGCACTGTCAAAAATTAGATACAACTAAAAGATAAGGATCAAAATAAAGGAGTGGCTATGTAGATTGATGGAAGGCCAAAAGCATCAAGAATATTGCAAGGTTTATAAATAGTACACGACCTATGTCAACAAATAAGCAACCCAATTGCATATTCAAGGCACACAAGGGAAACCGTGTATTCGTATGTGTGATAAAATCAACAACTACAGGGGGAGAGTTGCTAATCGATTACAATTTGAATCACTTAGTTACAAACATAGTTACTATGGGGGTGGTACATACTATGTACCATTCTATCCAACCTCCAATTAATAACTCCAATAAACCATTTTATTCTTTTCTTTTTTTAAGTTTATTGGTTTCATTTTGGTATTGCTTTTTTATATTTAATTTTTGTCATAGTGGAATATTGATCATATGGGGAAGGGTCTAGCCTAGAGGATAGATCACGATGCATCTTCAACCACTTCTAGCTGACAAGTTTACCTCATTGTAATTGTACAAATTATATACAAGCAAAATGTTTTATTTTTATATTTTTTTCTTAAGTTCCTTGGGTTAATTTAGAGATTTTTTTTAATATTCTTGTGAAGTCAGCTGATCAGGGAAAGGAACCGGTAGTAGAGGAGAACATCCATAGGGAGGTGTAGTCAATATTATGTGATTATGACATTGCATATTCAACAAGCCCTCTCAATATGTTAAGGAAGACCCAAAAAAATGCAATGAATATATCCTTAAGTTGATATTCATAGTGCCTCAAACAAATGAGATAAGAGAGAGGGTTAAAATATTGACTGAGAGAGTAAAAAACTTGGAGGTAAGTTGTCATGAGGTCTTTAATTATAACATAAGTTCATTCATGGTTTTATATTTTGTACTCTTTTATGTCATGAACTAAAATGTGTGTTGTTTTTACAAGATTATTTGCATCCTAATGATGTTGTTGGCCATGATCAGGGTACTGCAAGTGCTGTCCAAGGAGTAAGGGTTGGTACAAGTGTCAATCCTAATCTTCCTATGCACACATCACATCATCCAACCCCATCATATGTGCCTCTATTTTCATCTCAAATGTCAGCAACACATAGCATGCAGGCATTAGGTAGTGCACCCTCTCGCAGCGAACACATGCTAGAACATGTGTCAGGACATGTACTTGGGGATGCAGAGGCCATAACTAGTACTAGTGATGTTTTAGTAACATTTCCTCGATCTTCCCATATTACTAGTATGGGAACATTGCCGGTCACATTTTTAGTGACTGAGGATTTCATTCCCATAAAGATAGAGAAGGTCCCAGGTACTTTAAAATGTTTTTAATTATTATTATATATAATCCAATTGAAATTTACTTATTTATCACTCTTTTTAGACTAATGATCCCATGATAATTTTGTAGGAAATGATATTTTTTATAAACATCTAAGTGATATTACATTGGAGCTCTTTGGACCCACCATACGTACATGGTGGAATGCCTAAAATGAAGA
>VDFB02020706.1:0-222107 GCA_007258455.2 Sequoia sempervirens
AAGAATTATATCATATCTTAGAAAAGAGTTATAGCAGACTTGGTGCAAGATTGAAAGAGATATATTTGAGCAGCATTGTCCATACAGATTTATGATCAGCTTGCAAACATTTTCAAGAAGAATTATATCAGATCTTAGAAAAGAGTTATAGCAGACTTGGTGCAAGATTGAAAGAGATATATTTGAGCAGCATTGTCCATCATCCATTGAAGAAGCAACTTTGAAGGTGGAATTTTGTTTCTGAAGCTATTATCTTTTGCTAAGTTGGTGCTTGGCAAGTGGGGGTTGGTGCCTCCAATAGGTTGGTGCCTACAAATTGAGGGAGTTGGTGCCTACAAAACAAGTTAGAGGTTGGTGCCTACAATCATTGTAATTCACACAAGTATATAAAGTACATTATTTGTACTGTGGTTTTGTCCCGCAAGGGTTTCCACGTAAATATTGGTGTTATTGTGTTCTTCTCATGTGCATAATTATTGATGTTGAGTGTATGGTGTTATTGCTATTGGTAAAGTTTTAAATTGGTAAAAGTTGTGTTATATTGATTCAACTCCTCCCCTCCCCCCTCTCCCTACCCCCCCTCTTAGTATAACTGTGTGCTCATTAAGTGGTATCAGAGCGGGTTCCTTCAGAGATAGCCTAACCACTAGAAGGTAGATTTTGGAAGCGCACATGGCAAGAAGAAAAGGAAATAAGGGAAAAAGAAATACCAAGCAGGGTGTTAATATCAAAGCATCAAATGCGAGTGATAAGGTGATAAATGGAACACAAAAGGAAATAGAAATAAAAGATGATATCTTCAAAAGGGACAACCATCTTGGGAGTAAAAGAAAAGATGAAATGAACTTAGAAGAAAAGGAGTTAAAAGAATATGATGAGAATGTTGACATAAACTTAGAAGAAGAAAATGATGAAGGTCATAGCATAGTGGATCTTGAGGAGGAACTCCATTATGCCTACAGTGAGATCAAGAGGCTTAGAAAGGAGAACCAAAAACTAAAGGTACAAGTTCAAAAGAACAATAAAAAGGAAAACTTTGAGAAGAGCTTAAACTCTTACAAAGATAATGATTCTTCCAATAACTATGATGTGGAAAGTTGTGAAGATGAAATGTTATTCATGGCTGAAGTAATAGAGGATAATGAAAACAAGGATGAAAACCAAAAAGAGGAGATAGATCATGATCCAAAAGATTTGGAAGAAGAGTTGGAATTTGCTATAAGCGAGATTGAGAGGCTGAAAAGGAAAGGTCAAAGAAGAAAAACTAGATTCAGAGAGGAAAGGAAAAAGTTCATGGAGACTGAAAAATTAATTTCAGACCTCAAGCTTCAAATTAAGGAAAGTAAAAGGATACAAGATTTAGCCAAAATCCAATTTGAAGAAAAAGAAAAGGAATGTGAGAAGTTGGAATGTGAAATAGTTTCCATGAGGAAAGAATTGTAGAAGGCAACAACCAAGCTAAACACAAGCCTTAAGTTTGAAAAGAGCACTGAAATCCTAGAAGACATCATTAATGGACAAAGCTCACCATTCAATAAGAAAGGACTTGGATATGGAGAGAATCAAATGGACAACAAGGATGACTCCAAAGGGGCACCATAGAAGTCAAACATTGAAGATTCCATAGAGACTTCTAAGAAGACAAACACTCCTCCAAAAGTTAACAAGAACAATTTCAAGAAGTCCTTTCCTTCAAGGCAAGTGCATCAATACAGGTTCAAGAGTACCTTTTATGGTTATTGCTGCTCATGCAATCATTTTGGGCATAAAGCAAGAGATTGTAGAATACATGTGAGATATGATTATGGTTGGAACAAAAATAGAAGATCTTATGGAAGGAACTATAACTCCTTAGTTCCTTTAGTGGGTTATAGTGTTGTATGCTACAAATGCAACAACTATGGACACATAGCATGATTTTGTAGATGTGGTTTTGTGAAACCACCTAGACGGGATGTGAAGAAGAACACCATTGACAAACAAAGGGAAAAAAGGCTTACAAAAGTATGGATAAGGAAACAAGAACAAGACAAGAAGGATAAATCTATGCAAGTACAAGCTTCATTACAAGCACAAGAGATATCTATTAGTGCATAGGGAGAAGCACAATTTCAGGGGGAGCTATACACAATATCTTGTAGCTCCATGGAACAAAAAAGGCAAGACATTGTTGGAAGAACCTTTGCCATTGATGTCAAAGGAGGAGAAATAGAGTAAGGGGGAGCAATGCAAAAGGAAAATATGTGTGTTGCCATCAATGACAAGGGGGAGATTGTTGGAAATATTGTCATTGATGTCAAAGGTACAAAGACGAAGTTTGCTATCATTAATAGAATGAGGAGATTGTTGGATATTGTTATTGATGTCAAGGTAAAGTAAGAAGAATGTCATGACTGAAGATAACATATTTGAAAGCCACTTACTTTGGTCACACACAAATTCTATTACTTCAAACACACAACAATGATTAAGGTCTACAATGCAACGTCATTTGATTCTTAAGCAAAAGTAGATGTGGAGAATGCAGTAGATTTATATCAGATATAAGGCAAATATGAGAACAGAATGAAAGCAGTGATTATGATATTTAAAAAGGCACAGAAATTCAAGATTGAAAATGACAGTGATAAATAAATAATAATGAAGAAATTAAGTTAATTAAGTTTATGGTGTCAACAATTGTCCTAAGATAGCAGCAATTGAAGTTGGGTAATAAACAACAAAACAAATAAAAGTTAAAGTTGAGATTAAGTGTTGATAGAAGGCAGCAATTAAAAGTGAAAAACAACGATGCATATTTTTAATAAAAAGACAAAAAGTCACATAAAGCCAAAATCAGAAAAAGACAAAAGAGGAATAAAGACAAAACATAGAGCAACTAAAAAGCAGCAACTGGATTTAGAAGAGCAACGATTAATATTTTTTAATAACAATGATTGAAATAAGAACTATGGGCAGTGATCATTAGTTAATAAGTAACTCCTTCCTATTATAAAGGCAGAGTTTCATAAAGCAACGATAAGAAGGCAGCGCTTAAAAAAATAACAAAAGGCAGCGGGTGTGTACAGGGGTGCAACTCCTTAGGCAATAAAGTATATAAGTAGAACATTTGATAAAATGAAAGAGAATGCAGGGAGTGAAGTTAAAGAAAACATATTCAGATCTGTATATGAAGGTTTGAGAGGGTGTGAGAGTGCAAGATAAATAATAATATTACAAATACACCAGCAGATGAAGAGTAGATCATGAGGAGTTAATCTGCAATTTTATTGTGGAGAGGAGAATGTGATATCTAATACAAATAGATTTATATATGTGAGAGTGGAGAAAAAGAAGAACAAACACATCATATACACCAGATTTATGAAGACTTTGTGAGCAGATTTAAGGAAGATTATGAACAGATCTATGAGAGTATATGAACAGATTTTTGGAAGATTACAAGAGTAGATTTAAGGGCAGAATTTGAGGATAAGCTACAACAGACTTATGAGCAGCATATGAAGGATTATTTCTGTGCATGAAGAACAGAAACAAAAAAGAGATCTATGCATATATAAGTGAGGATAATGATGTGAGATAGAAGAGCAGAATGGTGTATCTTGTGTGAGCTTTAAGGAAACAACTTATATCACAAAGGGAAGATAAGTTGAAGATGAGAAGCAGATTAGTAGTGAAGAAGTCATACAGATTTATGATCAGCTTGCAAACATTTTCAAGAAGAATTATATCAGATCTTAGAAAAGAGTTATAGCAGACTTGGTGCAAGATTGAAAGAGATATATTTGAGCAGCATTGTCCATACAGATTTATGATCAGCTTGCGAACATTTTCAAGAAGAATTATATCAGATCTTAGAAAAGAGTTATAGTAGACTTGGTGCAAGATTGAAAGAGATATATTTGAGCAGCATTGTCCATCATCCGTTGAAGAAGCAACTTTGAAGGTGAAACTTTGTTTCTGAAGCTATTATCTTTTGCTAAGTTGGTGCTTGGCAAGTGGGGGTTGGTGCCTCCAGTAGGTTGGTGCCTACGAACTGTGGGGGTTGGTGCCTAAATTGAGGGAGTTGGTGCTTCCTGTGGTTTGGTGCCTACAACCATTGTAATTCACATAAATATATATAGAGTATGTTATTTGTACCGTGGTTTTCTCCCGCAAGGGTTTCCACGTAAATATCAGTGTTATTGTGTTCTTCTCATGTTCATAATTATTGATGTTGAGTGAATGGTGTTATTGTGATTGGTAAAGTTTTAAATTGGTAAAAGTTGTGTTATACTGATTCACCCCCCCGCTCTTAGTATAACTGTGTGCTCATCACTATGAGCATCCACCCTGTACTTGTCTCGAAGAGCATCAAGACCACAATCACTGGAGCATGCAAAACCCATGAACTTAGCCCTCACTAGATCACGTTGGTGACGATCACTGAAGAGTCTACAAAGTGCTGCCTTGTACCATTGAGCCACTTCAACATCTCTATATGGAGAAACTCTTGATGAAACATAAAGTATCTCAACACTATAGTATTTGGGACTCAATGCAAAAGCAAGAAGTTGTAGCGAAGTGGTCATTTTGTTCCATCTCTCTACAATGATTTGATGTAGCTCTTTGAAGAACTTTTCTTCAAGATCTTCCTCTTTTGCATTGATGATGGTTTTCATCTTCTCAATCATTGAGTCCATGCCATCATATACTTCGCCAAAACAAGGTCTATCCATGTCAATGTAACAGATCATGCTCAATATGGGCTCAGTGAAACTAAGGAGATACTCAACACAATCCCACCAATTGTCATCTAGGATCATTTGCTTAACCTTATTTGCCCTTTTAGTGCTAGATTGCCTTCATATGGACCAATTAGGGTTGATGACCATATTAGAGAGTGCCTCACGAACCTTCACAAGTCGTCTCAACAACTTGTTTGAAAATCAAAATAAAATATAATTTAAATTTACAAAATCAAAATTTAAAATCAAAAGAAAATTAAAAATATTGAGAATTAACTTACCTTCAACAACTCCAATTTTGAGAATTGTCTAAATATGCCTTGTGTCATATGGTGGTTGGTGACAAACATTTGGATGTCTTCGGCCTTAGCATAGTTTACATACTCGGAATCGGAGAGTACTCGGCAAGCCCAAAAATTTTGACTTGGGAAAAACTTGGCAAATACTCGGCAAATTAAAAAGTAGCAAAATTTCTCATAAAAACACTTTTTTTTTGCAAAATTCAATTACAAAATGCATCAAATGAGTCTAAAACCATGAGGGAGTGTTTTATATTAAATTTCATAGTTCAATACATATGGATTACAAAATGGCATCATTATATGAAGCCGCATAGTGAAACTGCTAATAACTAATGAATTTATGATGATTGCATTTGAAAATCATCATCATAAATTTCATATCTAGGCAATTACAATTTCCTCTTCCCCAACCTAGTGAAAAATTAGGAGGTAGAGGGTATGGTCCTTGCACTCGATTCTGGCTCCCTGCTTGGTGTAGAAGATTGTGGCAGTGGCTCCACCATGCTAGTAGGTGGTAATGGCTTCTCCTCCACCACATCAATGTCATCCAATCCAATTTCCCCTGCTTTTGCTGTAGGCAAATCCTCCATAGCTTGCCTCTCAAAATCAGCAATCTCATCCTCTGTAAACAAGGAGGCCTCATCATCCTACACGGTCCAATCACTGTATGGATCAATGTCATCCAAATCAATGAGCTCATCTGTCAATTCTTGTACCTTTTTTGTGTGAAGCCGAAGGTTATACTGCACAAAAACAAGATCATTGAGGCATTGTTGAGTCAACTTATTACGCTTCTTCGTGTGAATGGCATCAAACAAACTCCAATTTCTTTCACAACCAGAAGCACTACAAGGTTGAGACAAAATTCGGAGGGCTAGCCTTTGCAAATTTGGGGTTTTTCCACCCCAATCTTCCCACCAAGAACCTGCAAATAAGATATTCAAGGTTTTGTAAATATTAATAAACAATATTGTAATTTGTAATAACTAATAAGTAATAATAATTGTAATTCATAACTTGCAAGATAAAGGCTTCACTTTTTCTTACATGGTGTTTGGATCTCTCTTCCTCGTTCACATAATGTGGAAGAAAACAAAGGCCCCCTAGCTGCCTTATATTGTTGCAACTCTATAAGGATGAGGTCTTTCACTTCAGACTGAAGTGTCATCTTGTCAATACATGTGAATAGGCCCTCCATAACCTCTCCATTAGGATCCGTGAAGCCATCAGAGAAGTAGAATTTGGGGTTGAGAAAGTACCCCGTTGCATGAATGGGTTGGTGGAGTTGATTGTTCCACCTTTGATCAATGATATCCCAAATAGGGTTAAATCTATTTGCATCCCCCATGTAATAGTGTTGGATGGCCTCTTTGGCCCTATCCATTGCCTCATAAAGATATCCCATCACATTTTTCTCGCCATCCACCAAGCGCAAGACCCTCACCAATGGCTCAGTCACCTATAAATTACAAAGTAGAACCAAATTTAAATTACAACTTACAATGAAACAAAATTCTTATAGAATTTTAAATTAAGAAAAAAGGATTCAATCTGAAAATTCATTAGAGTTGAAGTTACCTTGACAATCTCTAATGCTCTAGTTGCAAATTGACTATCAAAGATTATTGCTTGAATCTTTTCTCCATCAGCCTTCTTTGAGTAAGTTGAGTCTACCCATGGTTGACTCACAAACATCTGCTTCAAGGAAGTCAATAAACTAGTGATACTTTGCAACGTAAGAAAATTAGTTGCAAACCTTGTAGCACCCGTTCGCACAAGCTCTTTCCCTTTGGTGTGATCTCTCATCAATCGAAGAACCCATGGGTGATTATATATATATTTTGTTATGTCTCTTGCTTGTTCTACAATTGGTTTCACCTAGTCAATTTTGCCTATGTCCTCCAAAAGAAGGTCAAGGCAATGAGCTGCACAAGGGGTCCAAAAAAGTATTGGATGCCTTGCTTGAAGCAATCTACCAGCTGCCACATATGCTGCTGCATTGTCAATAACAACTTGGACAACATTTTCTATACCCACCTCTAAAATAACCCACTCCAACATCAAACTCAAATTTTCTGCATTTTTTATTATGTTAGAAGCATCAATTAACTTTAGAAAAACCAGCACACCATTTGAAGCCACTATAAAATTGATAAGAGTGCGGTTTCTTCCATCTGTCCAGCCATCTGAAAAAATTGAGCATCCATACTTTTTCCATTGCTTCTTTTGAGCTTCCACAATTCCTTTTGCATCTACAATAGCATCTTCAAGTAACCTGCCACTTATATCTCTTGGACTAGGAGCCTTGTACCCTTTCCCTGCAACTGTCAATGCTGTCACCAAACACTCCCAATATGGACTTCTTGCCACGTTGAAGGGAAGGTTGTTGTAAAACCAAAAATTAGCACAAGCCTTGTCTGCTTCTTTGTGCACCTCCTTATTCCACCCAGTACCTTCTAGTGAAGGTTGTGATCCTTGAACATTTCTAGGGACAAAAAATTGGAATTTGCTCGAAGTGGATGGGGTACGTATATGCGGACCACGACTAGAGCCCACAATGCCTTGCATGTTCACATCAGAATCTTCAGTCAAATTAGGAGCAATGGCTGCTTGTATGGCTGCTTGTGTCTTTGCCCTCTCCAATTTCTTTTCATCAAGTGTTGCAAGAAGAGCTTTCATCTCTCATCTTACCTCTGCAGGGGTTGTTGGACATGCCTTTGAATCACGGCAAGGAATCCCAGCAAGATGGTATTTGAGGCGATTGATGCCTCCACTAATCTTCTTCTTGCACCAAGTACAAATAACACTCCCTGGTACTGGCCCATAATAGCCATGTTTCCAAGTGGGATCACGGCTACCAGGGGGTCTCCTTTCAATGTTCTGGCTTGTGGCAGCTGTGTTCGAACCAGATGCAGAGGCGGATGCCATTGCGATTAAATATTAACCTACAATATCAAAAGTTGAATAATGAATATATTAGAAGATGTAACAAATCCAATACAAAATGAAAGGAACATCAACAATCAACTAATTGTTTAACTTTAACTTTATAATATAATAGATGTAACAAATCTAATTGTTTGAGCATGTTTTTGTTCAATGCTAAGTTTTTTCTACATCAAATTTATTATTATTTTAATTTTTAAATGTAAAATTTCATATATTATTTTATTATAATAAATTAATAATATCATAGCGAAATTGCAAATAATAATATCATTTTTCTACATCTTATTTAATATTTATTATTATTTTAAAACTAAAATTCCATATATTATTTTATTATAATATATTAATAATATCTTGGCAAATAATAATAATAAATATAAAACAATAGTATTATTTGCCATGATATTATTATAAATTATAATAAAATAATATATAAAATTTTCGTTTAAAAATAATAATATAATAAAAATTTAAATCACAAAGCAATAATATTAAAATTTAAATCACAAAGCATTAATATTAAAATAATAGTTTTTAAAATTTAAAATAATAATATTATTAAAAAAGAAATGAATTAATATTTTTATTGTTTTATACAAAGCATATGTATAAATAATAAAATAATAAAAAATTTAAATCACATGTACATTGTGATTGAAGTTTTGAACTATTGAAGTCTATGGCGGGATAAAATAAATCGCGTCATTTTGTGAAGCTCAGCGTTTGAAAAAAATAAAATATGAAGCTCAGGGACGCATTGCACAGGTGTTTGAAAAAAAATAAATATGAAGCTCAGGCATTGAAGGGATGACGCACAAGCATTGAAGTTTTGAATGCACGTAGAGAAGGAACATAGTAAATCGCAACTAACCTGGAAATCGCACAATGGGCAGCCAACAGTCCAAATCACACTCCAAATCGCGCAAGCACCAGTCCAAATCGCGCAACCACCACTGCAGATCGCTTGAGGGTGACTGTAAATGGTAAAAATGAGGGTTTAATAGCACGAAACCGCGTCCAAAACGCAATAAAAATGAGTAAAAAATACCCGCGAAAATGAAAATGCCTGGAAAAATGCATTAGAAACGTGTTAGGTTTTTTGTGCCGATTATTCTGCGAGAAAACAAGAGATTACACAATGATTACTCGGGAAAAACTAGGAAAAAAATCGGCTAGGGTTTCCTGCGAGTAAAAGTGAAGATTACTCACCCAGCCAAAAAATTAGCGATTACTCGTCTGCTCGGAGAGTAATTGCCGAGTATGTAAACAGAGGGCCTTAGTATACACATGTTTGATCCACTTAATTTTGGTTCCAATTTTTTGTAGCATTAGATTGAGGGAGTGGACAATACAAGGTGTCCAAAAAATGTGTGAATTCTTCTCCTCAATCAATAGCCTAGCAGCCCTACAATTTTTTGCATTGTCAGTTACAACTTGCACAACATTTTGATGGCCCATTCCTTCAATAGCTTGACAAAGGATGTTAGCAATAAATGCACCATCCTTCACTTGTCTTTTACAATCCATTGCTTTCAAAAACATTACCCCTTTAGGGGATATTGCAATAACATTGATCAATGGGCGATTTTTTGCATCTTTCCATCCATAAGAAATAATGGTCACCCCTGTTTCGATCCACGAATCCCTTATGGGCTTCAAAGAGTTCGCTACATATTTCACCTCTTTATCTAATAAGGTGCAACGCACCTTCTCAAAACCTAGGCCCTTATAGCCCTTTGGAGCCTCATTAATAGATTTCACCATTTTTTGCCAATATGGTGAACGGACAACGTTGAATGCCAATCCATTGGCATAGACACATCTTGTTATGTCTTGATCAGCAATCTCTCTTGCCTCATTCTAAAATGAAGTTTCCAACGGTCCCTTAGATCTTTTATTTGTAAAGGGAATGGTTTGCTCTTGAGGGATGGACATAAATGGATGGCTATTTGTAGGTGGAAACTGAGAAGATGGTGTAGGGGCCTCCATCACTCGAGATCCTTTCTTTAACAAAGGATGACTTGTTTTAAGACGGATTGCTGCTTGGTTTGCTTTTTCTTGCTCAACAATATATCCCAATACTATGGGTTCTAGAATGCCTTGTTTATCTGGACCTGGACAAGCTTTGATGCCTAGTCCAGGGATCCTGCACAAGTGCCCATTCACTCGACTATATGAGCTCGAATATCTAACCTTGCAATGACTACAAATCCAAACATATGCTCCACCACTTGGAAGTTGTTGAACCATTTCAACATATTTCCAAAGGGGAGAGTTTGGGTCTATTTTGAAATGAGATTGGTTTGAGCCTGAGGAGGTAGAACCGGTTGCCATTGTAATACCTAAGGTACAACACATTGAAATTTTGGTATTGAAACTAAATAATTGAATTCATTTCAAAAGATTGAAAAAATTGAACATGTATTATAGACACTTAGAAGAATGAAAACAAACAAAAACTTAAAAACAAAACAAAAGAGTTCATTTGTAAAAAAAACATGTAAAAAAAAAACCAAAAAACTTAAAAAAACCTACCTCTTTTGAAGAAATCTTGCTTTACGATCTTCTTGGCAATGAATGAACACTTGCAAGTGCTTAGGAATAGCACAACAATCAACTTTGAACAATCAACGGTCAACTTTCAAGTCTATTCAAGCTTGTGCAAGCAAGAGAGAAAGTTCAGCAATGGAGGCTAAAAAACTTGTTTTTTATTCACAAATTGTTAAATGAGTATGTTTTTACCTATTTGATGTGTTAGGAGGCAAATATTAGGGTTGGGAGGAATATTTTAGTCTTTAAAAGTAAAAAAAAAGTCAAAAAAATAATAAAAAATTGCAAAAAAGTCATCAAACCGTGGCTGGGTGTGAAAATTACCCAGGTTCGATTTGGGTCCGATAGGATCGAACCCACAAGCTGTGGGCCAGACCTTGTCTGGACCCACAGTATGTAGGCCGGACTCTATCTTGACCAAGACTGGACTAGACTAGAATCTCGTGCTGGAGCTGAACTGAGCCGGGATCAGGGGGCTAGGAGCAGCGAACCGGTAACTTAGTATAAAACAATAAAAGAATATACAACAGAAATTCTGAAGGAAGGAGGAGGAAGATAGTTTGATTTGAAAAAGGTGATTTGAAAAAGGAAATAAGGAAATAAATAGTATGATATCTTCTATAAGTAAATACTGTTTGCTACCAGAACATTATCGGGAGAAAATAAAATCAGCAGATTTCTATTCATGAGGAGTGTATGGGCAAATTAGGATAGAGAGTAGAATATCATTTGGAACCTGAGATGGTCCAATAGGAGGTATATGAAGGCAAATGATAAAATTGATTATTGAAGTAATATATATATATATATGCAATAATATGCAAAAATATGCAATATTGATGCTTGCAGCAATTATTGAGCCTTATAAATTGTTATGTTTCTTTAATATGAATATGGATAATAGATTCTTATGCGCTTGATTTACACTAACAATATCCTCTAAATATTAAGGATAGATCAAACAAGAAATAAGGGCATTGATTGGAGGAAAGATTAACTCAATCTAGGGACAAATATCCATTGAACATTGGATCAGCGATAATCTGCAGAAAATAGATCGAATAAAGGAAATAGTGACCTGCATCCTCTAAATCAGAAATAATTAATTAACTGGCTTATGTGCAGCACACTAGTCTCTTAAATTGGTGGTATGAAATCTGATTTACAATAATGTAGTTGCAGTATAATTTAATGTAAATAGATATTTGAGGTACTAATGATATATTGCTGTTATGGCTGCTTTCTTATATCAGTAAATATTGGATTAATATTTGTGTCATATGTCTTGAATGTTTTAGCCATGATAGAGGGAACTGAGATTACAAGAGGGGTACGGTGATGGTGCACTCTCCTAGGTACCCACCTTGAGATGGGGGATCAAGTAGTCCCAAGATGGGGACTAGGTTCCCAAGGAGGCCAAGGGGGTACCAAGGGTACTGCGCTTTGGGCTTAGGAGAGATGGGCATTCCAGGGCACCCTTTATAATCTCACCCCTCCATCATGGTGAATCGGCACAAGAGCTCAAATCATAGAGAGAGGGATATGGTTGGCAAGATGAGGGGATAACGGAAAGGGGACACCTCACTAGGTAGACCACCTCATACGGATGGCATGGGCCGCATGAGGCCAAGAGGGATGGTATATCCACTCTTGGGCTTAGGGTAGAGGATCCTAGGCACCACATCAAGTCACGTTCTCCCATGCTCTCCTATGTTTGAGCCCTCCATAGATATTAAAATGCTTTGTGATTGAATTAATAATTCGGCCATGAATTTACTAATATTTAATTATGATAATCTGCTAATTAGTATTATTGTGGTAAATGGTTATAATCTGCTAATCAGTGTGATTGTGGTAAATGGTTTCAAATCTGTGTGCAGGGCTTCAATCAGGCGAAAGGTATTCTCTAACCCATTTTTTTATTTAAATTAAGGAATTAGGGCAAATTTAGGCCATTCCCAATTAGGGTACATTACAAAAACTCATTCATCATAGAAAAATAGATCCAGTTTCACATACAAGCAAAGCAGGAAATGATAAAAGGGTCCAACCTATAATTGATAAAAGGAAACCAAAAAATTGCTGATCCCTTGACCTTTATCACTCAATGCCTCTTGCAAATTATTGTTCGACTCCAACATGGTTTTTTAGTATCGATAGTGCTCTAGAACAAGAGAGTTCTCTACTCTATGAGAATGTATGATGATGTTTAAATAATATTTTGAATTTGTAAAGATATTTATTTCAATACATGGGCATTATCTTGATAATTGAGAACCACTACTTAAAAGTTAAATGTCTATCATATCAATTCTGCTCTATGTTACATAGGGAAATGAAATAACCTCTATAGGGCGTTAACTCAAAATCACATAAAATTTTGCAATCACTCAAATCCTAGTTTTTTGTGGTCGGTCACCAAGTTTCCAATGTGGGCAAGGTAAGAGCTTATGGAGACTAAAATGAGGACAATGGAATTAACTGAAAGATATTGGTGGCTAGTTGACCAATTAGGCAAATCATAGAATTGATAAAGTCAAAATGGCTGATGGTGAAATGCAAATTCCAATCAAGCCAACTTGGTTGAATGCAAGCGGAATTGTATCAATGCCAAAATGGCAGACCAAGTCAACCAATTCCGATACATGCCAAACATGGCAGATGATATATTGAAAATAAAAAATAGGATCCAATAGATAATCTGACCAGGATGTATTACAATGAAAATTTGGGATCGGATAGTAAATGTCTAGGATCTTTGTAATATCAAATATTGACAATAAACTGTCTAGTAGTTACAATATGATATGGAAAGCAATTATTTCCCTTAAATAACCATATCCAAGTATTATGTCAAGTAAATATCCATCATTATGCAAGGAGACATTTTGTCAAACAGTTGGCCAGAAATCTGCATAAAACATAAACACCTGGAATTGAAGCTGATTTGCTTGAGAGTATGATAAAAGCTGAATTAGTGTTGCAGTCTGAACCAAAAACTGCTGATTGTTTACTGTAGAAAATTCTAGAGCCAATTTTCCAAATAACAGTCAAAATACCAGAATGGCATACTGAGAAACTAACTAATAGTTTGATGATCAGTTCACCTAATCTGATATGAATAGAAAACAACTTACTAAATTTAAGAAATGCGTCCATTGAATGAGTATGGCTTGTGGCTGGTTCAATATATAGCCAGTATGCTTGATAATTGGTTTGACTGAAATAAAATACTCCTTCGATGCTTGTGAGACTTATGAATTTTCCTTCAAAAAAAAAAAAGTTCAGCCAACGCTAAAGTCACAGTTAACTGACTATTGCCCAATGAATTTAATAACTGTGATAGGATAGCAGCAGAATATGATACCTTAGGTTCATTTGATTTAGTTGATGTCACTCATTGCATGGCAGCAATTCCCTTAGTTTCACATATGACTACAATTTCCTAGTCTTGGTTGCGATTGGTGTTTGACTCATTCAAAAGAAAACCTACAATTTAATATTAATTTGGAAAAATCGCTTACCATTGGATCAAGCCTTCAATAAGACAACAAGGAAAGAGATTGTGTTAGCCTTTGTTTCCTATAGAGCGACAGAAAGACTCGTCCATTTTCTTTAATCATACAAATGTTTATTGCTTCTTACTTAGACACACCATGTTTTTTTGTACAATGATTACTTAAACAAAAATTATAATATTTAATCTTAAATAAAGGAATAACCAAAGTTTTTTAGCAGAAAGAATATCCTACCTTGTTATGACCAGTACCTTTAAAAATAACACATCATTGATAAATGAGATTTAATCCCTAAATGTCAGGCAGAATATTTAGCTGGATATCACAAATTTTTTGGAGAAATAACAATAACTGAATATGTTCTGTAAATTCAATACAACCCAAAAATTTGGAAACAAACTCTAGAAGCACCACACAAACTATAAACTTCACAAACCCCTAAAAAACTTCACACCAAACTGAAAACTATAAATTTGGAAATCTTTATCTGCTAAAGCACATTGTCAATCCTTGTATGGAATTGTACTAAATACTAGGAGGGTTTTTGTCTTCAAAGCTTCACAAATCCCAAGGGTTTTCATCCTCAAGAAGAGAAGAACCCACATTTATTCTTGAAAAATGGAATTGTTTCAAAAAGCAAGCAATCCCTTTTTCAAGACATTCCCCCCTTTTATAACCTCTTTTTGGGAAAATGAAATAATATTCTTTTCATTTTGATAATTCTCAAAATTATAAAAATATAATAAGTTTCTTTTTTCAATCACCTTTTTGCACTTTGAACTTAGGGACACTATATTTAATCATTTATAAATTATAAGGAAATTTTTAAATAAGCAATATAAATCATCTTTTACTATAAAATTATTTTTTGACAACTTAAATTAATTATTTAATTATTTCCAGAATTTTGAAAAAGGGGACATTACAAGAAGTGCTGCCACCACCCAACCTTGTGTTTTTATCCCCTCCCTTGACCCTAGGAGACGAAAATGGTAGGGGACATCCCCTATCCTTTGGGATTTTGGGGACATATCTCATAAATTCCAACTGATGATGTTGGGCATCCTTGGGACACCTGGCCATCCTTGAGACAACAAGGGATGTCTATAATGCCCCCTGATCATCCCGAGGACGTCTAAGCATCACCATTTTTTATGCAGTTTTTTTTATAAATACAGATAAAAAGGGTGTGAGCGGCCCACAAGCCCTCCCATGCCCTCCCATGCCCCTTATGAAATGCATGAGAATTTCTAATGAAATTTAGCATCATTCAGTGTAAATGTTTTCGTATAAATTGTTTTAATGCATGGTTTTTTCTTGATTTTATCAATATTTCATGTTTCCATGGTTGATATTCTGGTGATTTTCAACAGAAAATCATTTTGTTGATTCAATCTGTATTTCAAGCTCTTGTTTAATGCAAATGCATTGCTAGAGCTATTCCTCCATTATTTTACCCTTGAATGAAGATATAAACTAAATTAGTGGTTTTAAGTTGCATTGCATTGAGATTCTTTTTAACGAGTTTGAACTTGCTAAATATTTTTGGAATTGTTGCAATCTCTCAAAAATGCATCTTAGTCAATGTTTAGAGTCCATTGTCAAATTGAATTGTGAATTAAGTGTTATGCATTATTTACTTTTTTTCCAAAAATAATTCTGCATTTTTTATTGAAAACATATTTGCATATGCTCATATGCCAAAGTTAGTGATCCATATTCTTTGCAAGCATTTCTTCTCATTCCTTCTATGCATCCCATATCATAGTTGGCACACTCGCCAAAAACTTGCGAGTTTTTTTTGAAAACGAGTAATAATGGTAAGAACTCGCCAAAAACACTTGCCGACTTTTTGACAAAAATTCGGTGAGTTTAAAAAAAAAACCCGCGCGATTAGGCACTTAAGTTCGTGGCCGGCCAAAACGTCATTTTCATTTCATTTTCCAAGTTGTTTTCACTCTTGGCAGAGCAAAAACCTAGACCAAAGCATTTTGCACCATTTTTCAGTGATTTTGCACCGAGGAGACGAGATTTGAAGGAGATTTTCATCGGATTTCGAAGGCAAATTGGATTTCCAGGTAGGTTTTCTAATTTTTCTTGTTCTTTCTTTTTTTTAATTTTTTCTTCATTTTTGTTGATTGTATGTTTAAAAAACATCATGAATCAATTATAAAATAGATTTAAATACATTTATATTGTTGAAAAGAAGATTTAGATTTATCAAAACAAGAATTTGACACTTTTTTTTGATTTTTTGATTTTTTTTAAAATTTTCTTCAAACCCTAGTTATTTTTTTTAATTTGATTCTTCTTGTTTGTTGAAAACATGTTTAAAATCATATATTAGCTTAATTTGATACTAATTTAAAGTAATTTTCTGATTTTTACATTTTTTTCACATTTTTTTGTAACCCTAGTTTATTATTTTCTTTTTTTAATCTTTTTTTTTTGATGAAATTTTTTAGAATCTTAGATTAGTTTAGATTTTACTAATTTAAAGTAATCTATTTTGATTTAATCTAATTTAGCTTGTTTTTAAAATTTTCTATCAAAAAACTAACAAGTTGTGCTTTCACTTTTGTGTGTGTAGGTTAATTGATAATGGCTTTTGAATCCGCTTCTACCCCTACATCAGCCCCATCCGTGCCTGGGAGTGGGGAATATGTAGGCACTCGTCCAACAGGAGCTAGAGATCCTGCTTGGAAATATGCATATGAAGGACCAGAACCTGGATCAGTGTATTGCATTAGATGTAAAAATGTATATCGTGGAGGCATCAATCGCCTCAAATACCACCTTGGAAGCATCCCTAGATGTGATGCTAGGGCTTGCATAAACACCAATGAGGAAATAAAAAAAACAAATGAATGCAATACTTTCCGCTGCAGAAGAAAAAAAGGTGCAAAGAGCGAAGGAAAAAGCGGCAATGCAAGCTGCCATAGCTTCTTCTCAAGGTGCTGCAGCCAGCCTTGATTCATTGTCAGATGATGATGATGTAGCAACCGACATAGTGGGATCTCTTCGTGGTCCACGTGTGCGAATGCAATTGCTGCAACCCACCACCACCTCCATCCCTTTGACTACCTCTAGTAGAGTACCAGGGGCAGGATCAACACCTACGGCCATGGGTTCACGCATTGGTGATTTTTTTGTGCCTAGAAACACACCTGGTGCACAACCTTCTTTAGAGGCAACTGGGTGGAATAAGGAGGTGCATGAGCATGCAGATGTTGCCTGTGCTAATTTTTGGTACTTCAACAACATCCCTTTCAATGTGGCAAGCTCACCTTATTGGCAAAATTTGGTGACCGCATTGATAGTTGCAGGGAAAGGCTACAAAGCGCCTTCACGGGAAGACTTGAGTGGGAGGTTAGTTTATGTTCTTTAATTTATGATTAATTTAAGCTATTTTTTTGTTGACAAATTAAAATTGTGTACTTAATTTCACTTTGTACTTGTAGTTTGCTTTCTAATGCAACTGAAAGGGCAAGGGCAGCGATAGAAGAACAAAGAGAAGAATGGCAAAAATATGGCTGCACTATTCTTTCTGATGGGTGGACGGATGGAAAAAACTGTACCATCATTAATTTTTTTGGTTTCTTGCAAAAATGAGGTGTTCTTGAAATCCGTGGATGCCTCCAGCATAGTAAAAAATGCAGAAAATTTGGCTAGAATGTTGGAGCAAGTGTGCATGGAGGTTGGGCTTGAAAATGTGGTGCAAATCGTAACTGACAATGCAACGACATATGTGGCAGTAGGAAGAATCCTCCAAGATAGACACCACACAATTTTTTGGACAATATGTGCTACCCATGTCCTTGACCTTCTTTTGGAGGACATAGGCAAATTAGATTGGGTCACACCGATTGTAGAGGATGGAAGGAGGATCACTAAATATATCTACAATCACCCTTGGGTTCTCAACTTGATGAGGGAGCACACCAAAGGGAGAGAATTGGTGAGACCTGGTGTGACAAGGTTTGCAACGGTTTTCTTAACGATGCAAAGCATTCTTGGTGCATTGACGACTTTGAAACAAATGTTTGTGAGTCAAGCATGGGTAGACTCACCTTATTTGAAGAAGCCGGAAGGAGAAAGAGTTCAAAACATTGTCTTCGAGCCCCTCTTTGCACAAAGAGCAACAAAGATTGTGAAGGTAACTTCAAAACTTTGAGTTTGAATCTAAATTCAAATTGAACATTTTTCTTAAAGTTAATGTCTTTCATTGTAAATTTGTAAATTACTAAATTGTAACTCTATTCGTTTTTTGCATTTTTAAATTTATATTGTAGGTGTTAGAGCCCTTGGTTAGAGTGCTCTGCTTGGTGGATGGGGATCAAACCCCAATGGGGTATATTTATGAGGCCATGGATAGGGCCAAGGAGGCTATTAGAAATTATTATAAGGGGGACAACCTCAAATTTGATGCCATTTGGGAGATTATTGACAAGAGGTGGAACAATCAACTCCACCAACCTATCCATGCAGCAAGGTACTTCTTGAACCCCTGTTTCATCCATTTAGGCACCTATGCAGATCCTATTGGAGAGGTTATGGAGGGCCTCACTACTTGCATTCATCAGATGACATCCACGCCTGATGAGGTAGACTGCATTGTTAATGAATTGCAGAGTTATAGAGAAAAAAGGGGTGCACTCTTTTCTTCAGACCTAGCAAAGAGAGCAGTACCTAGGCTGCCACCAGGTATAAAATTTGAAATTTACAAGTTACAAAAATGAAAAATTGATAATTACAAGTTACAATTTTCTAACTCTCTTTTTTTTTTTTTGTAGATGTTTGGTGGACAAATTGGGGTGGGAAAACCCCAAATCTTCAAAAATTTGCCCTTCGTGTCTTGAGCCAGCCTTGTAGTTCGTCCAATTGTGAGCGCAATTGGAGCTTGTTTGAGGCCATCCACACAAAGAAGAGGAACAAACTTGCTCAAAAATGCCTCAATGACCTTGTCTATGTGCAATATAATCTTCGATTGTGCAGAAGAAAGGTAGAGGAAATATCATATGATGATCCAATTGATTTGGATGAGATAGATCCATACAATGATTGGATAGGGTGAGGGGAGCATCCTCCATTGTTTACTGAGGATGAGATTTATGATTTAGAGCGACAGGCAATGGAGGAGGGTGGATTTGCATTCTCATTGGATGACCTTGAGGATGACCCTGAGGAGGAGGAGTCATTGCCAGTGCCACCACTAGCAGTTGCAGGAGGATCTACATCCAGGATGGAGGTTGAGGAGCCATAGGCACAGCAGGAGCAGAGTCCTACAATTAGACCCCCTTTCGGTGCCTTACTGAGACTAGACATGGGAAGAGGAAGATGTGATTCATGTGAATTTGTAAAAACTGAAATATATTAATGTTTATGTAGTATTTACTTTCAGTTTTACAAAAACAATCTGCTATTTTCATTTTGTTTCAAACTATTATCATATCAATGCATTGAGCATTCCACATGAGGATGCCATTTTGTATCCAATTTTTTTTCAAATCAATCAAATACAGCTTGTTTCTTATAAGTACTCATTTATTGACTCATTGGATGCATCTTATCTTTGAATTTTGCAAAAAAAATGCGTTTTTAGTGAAGTTTAAGCAATTTTTTAATTTCCCAAGTTTTTTGCCGAGTTTTTTCGGGCTTGCCGAGTACTTGCAAACGCCGAGTAGTCCAACTATGTCCCATACATTAGATTGATTATATGTGTGTTTAGGCTTGAATCTTGATGTCATGTATAGCTAAACCTTTTACAATTATAATTTCCATATATTTATATAGACATACACACACGCATTACCATCACTTGACATCCCCCAAAATGGCCTCCTGGACTGCCATCCCTGAAATGCATCCCACCCCTACCTTTTGCTCCATCCCATGTGGAACATAGGACTTATGGTACATGGATATAATATTTATAATTAACATCATTATTTTAAATGCACTAGTTTACAAGAACATGTAAAAACTAAAAAATTGTTAAGTATAGTCACACTTTTTTGTACTCTTTAAATCTGGAAACTCTTTCTTACCTCTGGTATTACAAAATTAATTGCCCGATAAAATGACTTGAATTATGGGATCCAAACTCTCCCTGCATTCTTTATTTCCTTGGAAAATTTGTTTTTGAAAAACTTTTGATAGAAAAAATTCTTAATATATTAAAATAACTCATAATTATTGTTGAGCATTACTTATAATTTTTGTGTTCCCCCAAAATTTAGTTTTTTATTCTCTATTTCTGCAACTCATTTGTTTTAGATAGTCATTCATATATGCCATTCCTTAGTGTCATGAGTCATTAGGTAAGAAAACAACACAATTGTTCAGGAATTCTTTCACTTTGTTAACCATACGCAATTTACTTCTGTTTAGTGTTCACTTTCAGGATAATGATATTAGATTGTTTAAACAACAAGTAATTGACATTTCTCGTATATGACAGAGCATACTTGAATGCATAGATTTTCATGTTCACAAGGATTTCTTGTTGGTTTTTTTGAACTTTTGTGGTTCAGTTTATATTCACATATGATTTTGGGTTGATAAATCAATTAACCTTTTTCTTTCTATCTTTGACAGTGGAAGAAGGTTCTGTTCAGGCTGGAGCAGTTAAACATTGAACTTAATCGGCCAGACTTATGGGATGACCCAATTAAAGCTGGTCGACTTAGTCGTGAGCATGGATCTTTAGCTGGAAAAGTGAAAGCCGTACAGGATATGGAAGCAGAACTCATTGACCATATTGATCTGTTGGAGCTTGCACATGAGGAAAATGACTTAGAACTGCAAGCAGTGAGTGCCACTTTCAGGTTTAGGTGACTTTTGATCATGGATAGCAACAGATTTGTTTTAAGTGGAGTCAATTAGGATATTATTGTAGGTTCATGGCTAGGATATTTTCACTCTCATTTGTTTCTTTCTTGCTGGCAGCTCTCTTCTTCTGCATTGATTATTCCCTTGGCCATCCAATGGATCACTTCATTTCCTTTCTATGTTCAGACTTTTAACTCTTTTTTTTTCCTCATATTTTTCCTTCCAAAAATTTCTTTTTGGCTGACAAACCATACAGGCAGAGGAAGTCATATGCTACCCAGACAGGGGATGGTTCACTCAAACATCAATGGATTTGATCATGTCAATGCTGCAAATAACATTGGTTCAATAGGTTTATGAACATTGACAATAATGGATTTTGGGATGGACATTCACTTCTACAGGAGTTACACCAGCGCTGGATGTTAGGAGAGATTCCAGAGGGAGTTCTTTGCTTCCACCTTGCACCATCAGTCTGCCCACCCCAGCATTTGGCATTCCCTAATGAGCATTACCAGATCATGTATCAGCCCTTTCAAGTGATTGACAATGGCACTGATGGTTCCTCCCTTCCAGGTCCTACCAAAGATATTTGATCAAATTTGTATCCTATCCTTCCAGTCTTCATCAGCCCTTGCTCTTTGTGGATTTTGTTCCCCTCACATGGCTATTTGTATTGGTTTCTTAATTGCTTGTGTTGGTATTGCACTGCTTTATTTTGTTTTTAGTGCTTTTGTTCCTTTATTTTGCTTTCCTAGAATGCTCTCCTCACAGAATTTTGTACTGTACACTGACTTATCCTCAAATCCAATTTACCTACTTTTGGGCAGTCATGGACATTAATATACTATCTTACACCACAGACTATGGAAATTGGAACTTATGTGCCATACAAGTAGGATGGGAACCACACACAAATCATCCTACAAAAATTTCACACATATTGTTGTATAGAGTTATATCACCCATAACAAAGGAACACAGAATTATGAAGCAAAGCTCTTCATTAATATTACATAATAATGTAAATCACTCTCTTCGATAAAAATCCCTTGGGATCCTTGGTGGTTCCTCATTTGCAATCCAGTTAGATAGAACATGAGACTGGGAGAACAAAGCAACATGGCCCATAAGGATATCCCATAATAATAGAAATTGAGTACCCACATATCATGACTAATCTTGTACATCTCAGTTTTTGATGTACTCGTGGTCTATAATTGGTGGTTAAGTAGGCTACTGACACCCTAGGTCACTGCTACATGCAAATTGACAGCCACAAGAACAGAGTTGGTTGCAATAAAAATGCCGCCTAAGCATTGCAAGTCATTGATACCCATGTACAAGCCACTCTTACATGAAAATGGGCATTTATAGTAGATGATGGATTTAAGCTTCTTTCATATTTTGGGGGTTTTGAGTCATTTTCTTTGGATGAAGGGTTCAAGCACTTCTTTAGTGAAGAATTTGATTTAGTTTACAAGAGTGTTGATTAGATCTTTGTTTGCATCTAAAACTTGTATAGGGAAAGGCTGCTCACTAGCCTTAAATGTTTCTCTATGCTTACTGGTCTCCATTAGCTCTGAATTGCAACTGTTTTAATAAGTTTCATTGTCTTAGTTTATTGTATATTTTGATAGGAAAAACTTTCTATTTAAGGTTTGAGCAACCTACTGTTTTTAGACATTATCTTGTTGATTTTTGTAGTGTTGGAATAGGTTGTCATTGATGTCAAAGGCCAAAATAATCAACACAAACACCAAGAATCAACACATGCAATGACATGCAAGCTCATACAAGTACATGCAACTCACATACATGCAAATGCAAGCACATGCAAGCAAATTACTCCATCATCAAGTATCAAGTGATACGATTCTATGAGGAAATATATCTTTAAGTGATACGTACTACACAAGAGGAGATTCCATTTATGATGCACTGGCCAGAAAAGACAGAAAGCAAGAGATGCGAAGGCAGCAATTTATGTCTGGCTAGAGTTCCTGTTTTAGCGCCATGATTGATAATTTCTCAGTTTGTTTTTAGCAACCTTCTAAAGCGTGACTAGTATGGAAAGTAGCAATTGTTTTTGGAATGATTTGTTTCTAATTTTTAGCAGCCTTCTAAAAGCATGACTAGTATGGAAAGCAGCGTTTGTTTTTTTAGAATGATTTGTTTCTAATTTTAAAAGAGGAAGAAGTGTGCGGCAGATTTTTTGTTAAGGCTGATCAGCTATACAGAAATTTCCATTTTTGAGAGTGATGATTTTAGTATATTTTGAAATATGTGATTTATGCTAAGTTGAGCGATCAGTTTAAAAAAATAAATATTCCTTAAAAGGTGACCAAATTTTCTTCTTGGATAGCGCTCAAATTTGTTTTAAAAATAAAGGATTGTAATGTCCCCCTTTTCAGCGTGATCTTGTTTGCAGAGTGTTAGCCTATTTCTTGGACCCTTGTGGGCTAACTGGATTGGTTAGAGGGTCAGTGGTACCTTCTGGGGAGTTCAGTCGATTTCATTTTTTGAGATCGTGGATAGGCTCATTGCAGGCCTTGGCAGTACAGGAGTTTCTTTGCTTCTGACGGCACTGAATTCCGTTGAGAATTGAGGGAGATAGGCTTACTTAAGTGATTTAAGTTATATTTTAACTTAAAGTCTTTTTATAAAGTCAAATTGACTTTATAATTCTTATATCACTTAAATAAAGTCTAAAGTGAATATTTTAAGTTATATCTTTTAATCACTTAAAGGAGGCGCCTAAAATCAAAGTCTAGACTATGGAAAGTGACTTAAGTTTATTTCCATAAATTTAAATGATCTAAAACCCTAAAAGGTACGGCCTTCTTAGGTTTTCACCTCCTTTGCTTTATAAGGGATTTGGGCAATGAGAAACTCATCTTTTTGAATATTTCAACTTTGCCTTGGAGGTTTTTTCCCTTGCTTTCAGCCTGTGATCAGGTTTGCAGCAAATCCACCATTGGAGAACGAAATCTCTTCAGTGTGAGCACTTGTGAAGTTGTGAGAGATCAGCTGAATTAGTGCAGATTGAGAGAGCTTCATTTCAGAAGTTCTGCAGTGCTTCAACAGATTTTTGTAGTGTTCTTCATCAAAAACAGAGGGTTTATTGGTTGCTGTTCTTCCTTCACCATGGCAGACTTCATGGCTGTTTGGGCGCACCTTCAGAGATGGTTTTTGGTGCTTTTTGTTTGAAAGGGCGTGGCACTTGCAAGGAAGGTTTTTTTGGCTTTTTGGAAAAACGTCTTCTTTCTGAGGATCTCTCTTCATGAACTTGGGCGCCCTACCTATACTTCTCTCTGGCTTCAGTTTCAGAATAAACTTTGCAATCTGTAACTCTCTACTCCAGTTTTCGTCAGTTCTTCACTATGCTGATCGGATTTCTTATTTAAAAAATCTGGAGGCTTTCGGGTATGTTTGTATGTTTTAAATCCATTGTTGATGATAATAAACACCTTCTACAATTTCAGTTTGATTAAATTAGCTCAAGTTTTCATTCTGTGAGCTTTTATATGATGCGCCCCTTCTCTTCTGTCTACAAAATTTCTCTAAAAAACTAAAAAACACAAATAGACTTAAAAAAGACAGGGGTTTGAGCAGTGAGCTAGCAAGGCTCATCACAAGGATTTCAAAAAGGGAGAGTGCAGGTGTGATTGTAATGAAGTTTTAAGGCAGTAAGTTTTGGCGAAAAAGTAGCGCAAGAGATATGCGATTGAAGATGATATGTGTAGAAGAAAGGTGTAGTTTGATGAGCGGAAAAAATTGCAAAATAAAGTTCAGTTTTTAAGAAAAAGTTCAAGCTGATTTGAAGACAGGTTGGTGCGTCTCTTTTCAGTTTTTGGCTCTGGGTCGGTGCTTAGGCGGGAGTTGGTGCTTCTAGTGAGTTGGTGCTCGTTTTTGTAAAAAGAAGATTGGTGTCTTATGTGGGTTGGTGGTTGCATGTTTGTAAGAAAATTAATAAAAACAATATTTTGGCTGTGGTTTTTTCCCTTAAGGGTTTTCCATGTAATTCTTGTGTTCTTGCATGTATAGTTATTGATGTTTTGAAGCTGTGGTTTTTAGTTTGAAAAAGTTTTAAAGTTATTCTTATACTGGTTCATCCCCCAACCCTTCCCTTCCCTCCCCTCTTAGTATAAGCGCGTGCTCTTCATGTAGTAATCTGCTGTATTAGTTTTCTGTAAATATACACCATCACTTTATGGATTATAGGGCTTGTACAGGGCTTTGGGTCTCTTTATATAATCTTCCTTTATAATAAATATTTCTCTTCTATCAAAAAAGCAAATTCATGATTCATGACTTTCTTTGAAATCAAGGCTTGCTGTTTTATTAGACCTCTGCTGCCATTCCAGCGATCCTCCATTGAAGTAGGCTTCATCTTCAAATATCTTTAGCTTCCTATCTTATGTTTCAATTTGTACATTCATCTAAACAACCCTCTTTTTAGATTGTTTCTCACTTGTGCCACACAATTTTTTTGATTCACTAATTTCTATTCATCTTTGCAATTATTGTTCTCTCCATTATTCATCTTAGCTATGGTAAACTGTCATTTGACATGTTTGTCTATATAGCCCAACTTAATGATGGATCCTTGGATCACAATGTTATGTAACCATGCACCCATAATTGCAGCTCCCTTTAACTACAACTAAAGCACACCAAAACTGTGTAGTGTTGAATTGTGCCTATGCATCCAAATAAAATTTGTTTGCCTTTTCCATCATAACTGCTGAGCTTTGCTACCACTGCACGGCAGCAATACCCTGAATTTCTTTGTTCAATATTTTTTGGGTTTGGTTTTTGAGATGGACAATTGTAAAATCCCCATTTCGGGCACAATAATTTTATTTTTTAATTTTTTTTTCAATTAGCAACAACTACCAACTTAACCAACCAAGCATTTTCCATATAGATTAGAAGTGTTAATTTCAATAACTCAACATTCACCATGGTAACGACAATCAGCGTCACACTTATATTCTTACACTCAAAGGTGTTAAGCTCATACAACTAGGGTTATTCCTAGACTTACGACCTAAGCCTCGAGGGTTCAACGTATCCTCTCGTGGGAATCAGAGGCATCGTAGTTTGCCCCACTAGGATAGAGGGAGTTCAATCTCTCCTCTTGCATGAGATCTATTATCTCACTTTTAACCCATAACTATTAATTTAGTACATGTAAGGTATCAACATAGTCAATTATAATATAATGATAATAATCTTGCCATCAAGTGTTGGGTCCATACCAAACATTACCGGGCATTAGTGTACAAACGTTCACAATATTCACAAGGGGCATATCATACCATAATCCCAAAGATCATACACAATGCAAGTCACGAGCATACCTCCATATACACAAGCTGACTAGCTCGTACACATCACTAGTATAACAGTGACTGGATCATACACAAATCATAATTATAATGATGATTAGCTAATGCGTACTGTAACGACCTATCCCTTGCGTAAAGTAAAATTTCCATAATTTACATCCTACAAGTAAGTAAACATGTTAACATGTCATTGCAATAAAAAATTTCCTTTTCTTTATTGATAAAACATGAACAAGTTGCCATATTAATTTACAATAAAGATTCCATTTCAGTATAATAACTTCACAAGTACATGAAACAAGAATACATACCTTAACTAACATAGCTCCAATGAGCTTTAGAACAAATAGTAGTAAGAAGGTCCAAAAGTCCGTCCTTTCAAATCTTGGTACATCGGTTGCTTGCTATGGAGGAGAAACATCACTCGGGCGCTTTTCCGCCAACTATGGACTTATAATGCGGCCCCCCGCACATTCATTTTTCAACGAATGGCCCTCCCTTCGAAGAAGAGATTGGTAGGGTATCTTTTAACGATTACCAACTGAGCATAGTGTTGTGTCCTACACAACTAGTACCTTGCTATTTCACAATCTCGAACTAGTACAAGGATCACAATGAACTGATAGTGTAGTCTCAACTATCTCACACCTAAGTGGATGTTGTACATTTCACTACTTTGGCCAAAGTATTCTCATTCGGTACTTCGAATGAAGGTCATCTATCATAAACACTACTCAGGGCCGATTTGCATTAAGGCTTTCTTACACTACGCGTAGGTTAGTCCTTTCGGGGTAGTATGTACCCAAGACATCCTACATTAGACTGACTACTAGAAATGAGAACAGCATATAAGTAATCACAATTTCTCCCCCTATTCTAGGCATCTTCATCCTAGGAGTTTCATTAGCTTAACTAAGTTAATTGAATAACTTAAGCTGTGATCATTACTTAATTTAATGCCCTCATGTCCATCCTAGTATTTAGAAATTACCATAGGTTAGTCTTTCCGGGGTAGAACGTACCCTAGACCTCCTACTTCACGCTACCCTACTAGAAATGAAAAGCATAACAAGTAACTCAAAGTCCTCTCCTATTCTGGAAATCAATATCCTAGGAGTTACACAAGCTTCACTGAGTTAATCTATTAACTTAAGCTGTGGATTGTACTTTACTCGATGCTATCATCTCCGTCCTAGTATTTAGTAACTACTTGAAAACATATACTCCTTATATGGAGTTCATACATATAATGCAATTCACACCTTAATGCATCTATAATCTTAGTGTAATTCACACACCAATGCAGACAAGTGCACACAACAGAAAACATGCAATACCATTCTTTAAAGCACAATAATTACTTGGTGCAACATAGGACTACTCCTTTGTTCATCTAACTAAAGTATGGAACTAAATGCAATTCCCTATCATTGCACATTCAGTAGTTACACTTTCATAATTATATTTAGAAATTCGTTCTAAAACATGAAAGAATGGAACTAAATGCAATTCCTTATCTTTGCACATTCAGCAGTTACACTTTTAGATTTATATTTAGATAATCATTCTAAAACATGAAAGAAGAACAACATGCTTGGTTTATGTCTTTTCCAAAGATGATGAACTTGATTGTGTCTGCAACACTTTAGGCCACCAGCAAAAGACCTCCAGCCAACTCCCATACTAGATTCTAACTCCCTCTCAGATATTACTCTCTCACTAAAATACACGGCTGGAAGGCAAACTCAGCTTCTCACTATTGAACTCAGAAAAGATAATGACATAAATGATTCTCAGCCAATGGCGAATTTGCTCTCAGAAATAATGCTGAATACTATCAGAAAATATAATTTTGCTCTCTAGAGAAAACCTAAACTTGGATTGTGAATCGTGAAGATAAAGAGTGAGCAGGGTGGCTTTATATAGAGCCCCTGCTCAACCATTTCTCTTCTTAAATGGCATGTAAAATGCCAGACAAGGCTCATAATGATTCAAACATGAAATGTGGCGGATCCAAGAAGTGATTTGACCTTCTTTGGTGACAACAAATGAAGAAAGATTCAACATTGCACAAGTAAAACTCATAAATATGACACCTACAGGCGTTCTCAGATTTTGGCGCAAAAACTCAGCAATTTGTTTTGATGAATCTACAAAGAAGAAATGGTCAAGGTCGCCTGCAATACATGTTGCCATTATACAGGGTTCAAGTGCCAAATATCCAGCTTTAGCCAAGTTCTTCTGACCTGGTCATGGCGTGAGAGTTCCTGGTCGCGCAATTTGTCTCTTCACGACAATTTTCATTTATATCCTCTTTGTTTTCATTTCCAATAGTAAAGTCCAAATGAAATATTTCCCTTTTGGCGTGCTTTGCCAAAGAAATTCGATTCAAATAATAGACTTATTATTTCCTTTCTATGACTTAATCAATTTCCATAGTTTTCCACAAATATTTAACATTGATTTAAAATAAAGTCTTTCATTTCCATGTTTCGATTTCACACTTTAAATCAAAATTAAATCAAATTAATAAATATATATATTTTAATTATATATTTATATAATTTTTACTATAGTTTTATTTTACCTAAATATATATGTATGTATATATATATATTTAAATTTTACAATTTAAATATGTTTATATATACATATATATATTTTGGTAAATACTATAGTGTATATATATATTTACTTTTACACATATAAATATATACATATTTACATATTTGATTGACAAATACATATATTACGAGCCAGTCATCATACTTTCAATATACATATCTATGTATATGTGTATATATTTATATATGTAAATTCCAAGGCAATATTAAAATAATATTATTAACATCCACATATATTAGGTTGGTTGTGGGTATATATATACATGTATATACGTTTGTATATTTTCCTCTATGTACGCGTATACGTAAGTATATTATATCGATGCACTCATACGAGCATATCCATTTGCCCTCATACGTTTGTATCGACATGAATATACCTACGGATATGTGTATATACTATATATATGTATACATGCCCACCTTCTAACCAGTAATGTAATTTCATAAATAGTTACACCGACAAGCATCACTTATACATGCATTCAGAAGTAGATAAGACTCCTAATGTCAACATACAAGCCTACAGATGACTTACCCATAACTTCAACAAATTGACTTAGCTTACTCAGTCTAAGGGATGTGTGTGTATGCTCAATTGGTATTCGTTATTGTTTACCCGACCAAGCTCCTCCCTGAGTGATATTTCTCCTCTTCCTGGAGGAATGGTCCTCTTACCTGCACACCATGACACGACAATGGGAGTCATATGCTCAAAACAAAGCAGTTTACATGAAATATCTCAAAAGTTAGATTATTTACAAATCAATAACCTTATATTCTCCTTTATGCAGTATTTCACCAAGATTAACATCAAATGAAACAACATTCATATTGAAAACAAGGTATAAGCATCATTAATTCATCTCCAGGATTCACATTTACTCTATCTAGTAATGGCAAATAGTAACGTCACAATTTGGGATGTAACACGTACATCCCAAGTACAACAATGATTGTCTCATACACATCACATTTATATTAGTGATTGACATATATCACAATGCATAATGACAACCTCTAACCATACATCACAAATACACAATAACGAGCTCCAACAAACATCACAAATACATAGTGATGAGCTCCAACATACATCACATCCACAATGGCTGGTTAACACATCACACTGGCTAACACATCACAATGGCTAACACATGTCCATAATGCATCTCAGATAGAAAGAATATCGGTGCAGTGCGCACTACACCATGGGTCCATCCTTAACACCCGTCTTCTGCACCATTGGACAAATGGGAGGAGGATTCGCTGCATCCCATACTACACCGCAGGTCCGTCCTCAACCCCACAAGGCTAAGTATTAGTCTGACAACTGGGAGGGGATTCAGTGCATCCCATACTACATCGTTGGTCCGTCCACCATCCCAAGGGTTTACCCAAGCAGTGAACCTACCAAACCCTGTGGATTCCGACTTCAATCGCCTATAGGCCACCGATGACAAGTCTGTCCATCTAGGAAGAAGTAGCTCCCGGCATATACCACCTTGTGACCTTAGTGGTATTGTCAGCTATCTTCTTCACAATCTCGGGTAACACATGGCATCGGTCACTTCCATGCATACCAGTGACAGCTAGTGAACCCTATCAATACACGGTTAGCCCCGGATTACCGTTACCCGCACGGATGGGTCCCTACCCGTGCAACCGCTACGGCCATATCATAACCAGGGTAGTTTGCTACCTTACCTCTGTGAACTAGGTGAATGCTGACTAATCCCTATCAGTAGCCCAAACATCGGTCATTGGCACGGTCCAATGACTGCCTGTCACTGCTCAAAAATCCCGGAGGTTCACTCTTGGGCTGGTCATACATAACATGAATCACCATCTCAATCCATAGATACACGGGCCTATACATAAACATATAGATATGGAGTCGAATTACACAGACACATAAGAGATACATGGAACCAACACAAGATGGACTTTACCCAGTATATACGCATAATCAAATACCCATTATAAAGTAGTCAATCTTTGCTTATTATTTAAAAGCATAGTATGTATTAAATACACAATATTAGATTCCCTTAACTCGCTCTTACCCATCTGGTACCCATTTAGCCTCAAACTGAAGCCTACTAAAGGGAGGAGGTCAAACCAATCAGGAACAACCCCAACCCTTGGAGTTGTCCCCCCCCTAAACCCTCCCCCTACGAACTTGAAGTCATAGAGACATCCTTCGCCCAAGGACCGCTTACGTTCCTGCTTCCAAACGGGTCAAAGTCACAAGTAGTTCTCCTCACATGGTCTCTTAAGGGATGCCTACACTTGGACTTCCAACACGGTAAATCCCTTATACAATTAATAAATATGGGATAATGTGATTTTCCACCCAAGGGAGTTAATTAAGCATTAGGACTAATAATAATTTTGTCTCCAAACCCATCGAGGTTCTATTCATCTTAAGATTATCTTACTCAAAATATATAGGTGGACTAGGTTTTGTCAAGAATGTTGCTATCAAGAATATATCTCCCAAAGCATGTAGATCTAGCCATAACTAGGTATGAGGTCGTTAGGTAATCTTAATTCCATCTACGAATAGGACATTAATAAAGTATACTTGTCCCTATAAGTAGTAGTCAAAAATTGATATCATGCATCCATAATGCAGGAAGCCTTGTTAGGGGTCCAAGTGAGGTCCCACCTTACTATAGATCTATAAATCTAATATCATTTATGACCTCCTCTTAGATGAGGCACAACATACATCAACAAGGCCCCATAAAATCCTTTTGAACTTTGAAGAACATGTGTCCTTAATTTCAAACTCGCATTACGCATAACCAAAATTTGAACCATACCCAAGATAATTGGCCACACTATGCTCATCATATAATCATATATAAATAAACTCTCCATACTACTAGTAATTATGAGCCTTCTAGTTCCATTTACCTTATAGTGTAACTCGTTATCCCTATAATATAGCTTGGTTCTCAAACTAGATATCTGTTCAAACTTTCCATTTAAACTAAACCTAACTTTAATGGTCATCAGTAGGGTAACAAGAGATGTTACATAAGATTTATCTCATAACTCAATCTTGTCAACGTTGTCAAATTAACGATAGTTGCCTTCCATTTGGTATACAATTTTTATTGTGCTTCATTACAGGTAGAATATTAATTTCAATATCAAGGTTCATGTATTTAAGAGATTGATAGATGTCACGTAGTCATACAAAGAGTTTATCATGATATCAACGAATTATTAAAGTATCAAGTTTCAACATTAAGGATATGGTTATAAATTGTGGTTGTAGTACCATTAAATGGAGTCATCATTACCTACAATTATGCAACCATGAGCCCAAAGCTCATATTAGTTATATCCGTTTCCTGGTTCATATTATACAGTTATCTTGAAGCTAAAGATTTGTCCTAGACTACCTTGCTACCTTGTTTCACTTTGGAGGCTCAACATAAACATATAGTGAATTTCAAGGGTAAGATCCTATATGACAACTTTAGGTTTGCAAATCAAGTGTTTATTCTCATATTTTAATGGTCACAAGACGTAGAAAGTTCATGAAATCATGACACAATTGTCACTATCCACAACCAATCTACTATAAGCCCAATTCCATAATGAAAGGATTGACCTAACTCAACATACTTAAAACTTTGTAATTAATAAAAAATCATAGAATTATAACAACCTTCGTTCCATCTTTTACCATTCGACCATCACATGTTCACAAAAGTTTTCTTGAGGTGAAAGTCACCAAAATATTAGTTTCAACATAATTTGAACTTGTGGATTGGCAAAAACAAATACAGTATTTAAGTACTTAATGCATTCCTATTTATTCTTGAATAGGTCTCAAGTATCATAACCTCAATACTCGCGAAGCTAACTCCTTATAAATTAGAATGGTTTATAATATTCATAATATTTCTCAACTAGAGTTAAGATATTCTAAAATTAACTACTGCAATATAAATCATGGTGTCTTTAACCAAAATTTCACTATGAAGAGGTTATGGGTTACCTAATGCCTTAATACCTTTATTTATTTTCTGAAATTGAAAAGATCTGTGATGCAGTCTGGGCTTTAATGATATAATTTAAACATTGAATATTTTAGATTAGGTTCACCAATACACATAGATCATTTCATGGAACTGTTAGTTATTATTCACTATTTTACTTTAGTCTCCCTTAAATCTTTACATGATAGCCAGAAGAGTAGATATTTGAAACTTTATAGTATTGAAAGATTTGTATACTTAGCTTTCCATGATTCGGGTGCTGAAATTAGCAGTCCTTTCTCTTGGTGCTTCTAATGTTGTGTTATTCCTCCAATGCCGCTTCATACTTCAAGGACTTCCTCCTTCCAATGCTCCTGTAGCTTGCTCCGGAAATCTGCTCTCCTTGCGTCTTCACAACTCCCGAAGCCTTCCGTTACAATTTGTTGGACATCTCAAGCCTACTCAAAAACACTCATGGCAGCGCAAGCAAGGACGATGTGGCAAGGGTTGTTGAATTTGGTTTCACACCTGCCCTTTTGCTTTTGCTCGAAAGTTTCTAAAGCCTTTTCAACAAATCCGTTTTGTGCATATCCTCCAATCATGGCAGTCCATAAGACCAAATTGCTTTGGGGCATTCTGTCAAACAGCTCATGTTCCCTTCCTATGCTTCCACACTTAGCATACATATCTACATGGCAGTTAGAACTACAACATCTGACAAAATTCATGTGTCCTTTATCCTTCGATGGATGTCCATACCCTATTCCAAGTCTCCCATTTTAGTACAGGCCGGAAGGATGTTGGCGAAGGTTGCAGAATTTGGCTTTATGCCTGCCAATCACATTTGCTTGAAAGTTTCTAAAGCCTTTTCAACAAATCCATTTGGTGCATATTTTGCAACCTCTACACTCCATGAGACCACCTTTCTTTGAGGGGTTTTGTATGGACGCAGCTTCCCCTTCGATTCCACATCACTTCTCTTCACATTCTCTGTTCCCAATACCCGCGAACGTCTCCCCTCTATCCTCTTTTCTTTCCCTTTTCTTCTCTCTCTGCATTTGACCAAATCTGCATGTGTCTACTCTGCTCGAGCCTTCACCATTCACCATTCTCTTTCGTTTTTTAATTTTTCTTCACCCAAATCAGAGCACAAAGACTAACTAATTGAGGAGGGTTGTAATGGTTTAAAGTCTGTCTTCTCTTCCTACGCAAACTGCAATGCATAATTCCCTTGGAGTTGGGGCGCCATGCCTCTTAATGGCACAGGCAACCACCTCCCCCCATCTCCCCCTCCCAACCTTGACTCATGGCCCTCTCCTCTTTAATGATTTTTGTCTCCTGATTTAATGAGTTCCTTCCTTGTTGGTCGTGGGCTTAATAAAAAATCTTATTTTATTATTTCTCTGACCACATGATGTTGCCATGTCAGATAGCCTTTTTACGGGGATGTGACAACAATAATTTCTTTTTTCTCAAATGGTTCTTCTCTTCTCTGATGACAAAATGATGGGTTGACACAGATAAATTTTTGCCTCACACATCAAATTTGTGTACTATGATGGTGTATTCTTTGTGTGAGTGGCCTTCCACCACACCAAAATGGTGTGCTTTGATGATGAGATTTTGCCTCTGCCAATAACAGTCCACTAAAACAAAAAGGCTAGACAGCATTCTATTTACAGACTTTTAGATGCTGTACAAATAGCGAGTCAAGTCAGCTGTACTTCACAGTCACCAATTACCATGTATTTATATATCAAATTGGATTCTCATCCAACCCTTCACCCTTTTAATATTTGGAGAATACGAAGTCCCACATTGGACAATATTCAAATTGCTAAGCAATGTTGGAAGGATGGTGAGTCAATACAAGGTATCATATATCTGATTTTGTTCAGTATTAAAATTATCAAAAGAAAAAGTAAAGGGGTGGAATTATCAGAGAATTTCGAGGAAGCTATTTAAACTCGGCTGTAAAGATGCAACAAAACATTCTGCAGCATGCAGTTGATCCAATTTTGCAAGTTATAAGGTAGCTTTTCACTTGTTGAATGATGTTCAGCAAAACCAGGGAACATGTTGGGGAAAAAATTTCAAGCCAATCTGGATCCAGCAAGGGGCTCAAAATATGTAATTCATTCATACATTCATAATTTGCCAGAGAAATATAAACAGGTCGTGTGAGTTGGTCTCCCTAGTGGCTAGCTAATTAATATCAAGATTTAAATCAGGAAACTGATCCTTGATCAAGTAGTATGATCAGAACCTATACTTTTAGCTATTGCACTCAAAACATGTTGCTACAACAGATCTGTTTGAAAGCCAGAGGTGTAGAATCAAATGTCGATGGCCCTATTACGGACAAGGAATGAAAGTAATAGTATCTTGAAGTTTCTTCTATACTCAGCATGCTCTAAGGGATTTTCTGTGCAGTCCTTTCAAAGTTTCTGTTAAAAATGAACAATGCTTAAGTTTCAATTGTTGAGGATCACATAGCTCTCAGATAATGTTAAATGATTAAACTTTAACTGATTGTATTGATTCTCAAGAAACCCGTAATTGATATATTTTACCTTTTTTAATTTTAGCCCATTTGACATGCAATACCTTTTCTACAACGTTCTGTTGTTCGCGATGGATAAAAGATACCGAAATGCATTCAAATACATCAGATTCTGTTGAGCAGTTCTCTCTATCATAGCAGGGAACAGATACAACCGATACAGCGCCCAAACCATTCCCATTCGATTTTATGAATAAAGAGCATTTGATGGCCTATAGATAGTAGGGTGATCCGACACTTGCTCTGGTCCAAACTCAGGCACTCATTGAATTAAGTTGTGGCGAGTCATAGGTTTTGAAGCATGTTTCATATAGATCTAGCCAATTATGCAAGTCTGCATTCTCCAATTTATTGTCTTCATGCTACCATTCCCACACTTCACAAACAAGTTTGTTTGAAAACAAAACTACCCCTTAGAAATTCAAATAGTAGGGGCCTCCCACCCACCCCTGAAACTTAATTGAGAGTAGTTTACTGAACATAAAGATTGTGCCAGAAAAAGAACATTCTGATTGTGCTTGCCATTATAGCATGTTACATATAGAATCTGGTAAGCCGTATAGTTTCTTTATAGAAGCTGGCTGATAGTAATCAGACTATGAGAAGCAAAAACACGGATCTGTTATATATGTTACCACAACTTTTGGCCAGGCTGGCCTAAATTCATATCTTTCTTCAACTGGGTCAACTCAATCTCCAGCTAATAGGTAGGTTTTGATATACTGAGTGTCAATCTATATCTGGTACTGGGTTAACTTAATAAATTGGATAAACGAGGTAGGTCAGCTGGCCATGGAACTGATACCTTTGCTATCTTCGTAGTGGGAACTGGAACTTATTCAAGTAGACCAGTAACTAAATCTCCAACCACTATCTATGCTTTCACCTCTGCCTCTGATGCCTTAGCCTTTACTTCTGATGCCATCCTTTATTCTGCTATGACCTCTGCTTCCATAGTCTTAGCCACTGTTTTGTATGGCTTTGTTGCTTAAGGAGCCCCTGCCCCTGCAGCTATTGGTTGTACTGTTGTCTCCTCTTCCTATTTCCTATTGCACTTGCCTCCACTTTCAGTGCTGAGCAAATCTTCCTCCTACGTACCCAACTTCCTATGCTGGGTTCTGTTGGTGTACGTTTTATCATCCACCAAACACACAGAATAAAATGTCCAAAGACACTCTATCCTCTCTTGAACAAAGTCACTGCATATGCTAAGATTGCGAGAAGATCATATGGCGACTCCAAGGTTTTTTTCGTCAGGTCATGACATGTGGATAAGCTCAATGGGCGTTGTGATTTGCTGGTAATACACAAAGGGACTTACGTTAAAGGATTCCTCACAAGTTCAGGACTTAGACGGATTTATCATTAAACGCTTCTTCGGTTGAAACTTTCAGTTTGGGTCTCAAAAAAGTGTAAAAAGGATAAGGGTTTAGAGGATCTAATCTACGCCTAGGAATTCAAGAGACAGTAAAGATTAGATGAAATGAATAACCACGCTTTGTTTCGCCTCCCTGGGACAAGTACGCAAAGTGGGTGCAATCTTCAAAGGGTGTGATTATAATTTTCAAGCCTCGAATAAAACCGAAGTTAAGCATCCACAATCACAAGCTCAGGCTAACTTTATGCATCGAATGGAAATCATCCATCCGAAGAAAGTATGAGCAATATTTCACCATTAATCTATACGATCAATCTCGCATTCACTTAACAAACATTCAAAGCAAATTCTACTTAATTGTAATCTAATTCTATCTAACTCTAATCTATGGTAGAAGAAGTTATGCAACCTTGCTCACTACTTGACAATAAAAGTGATTCAAAGCAAATCATGCATAAGAGCTTTTATTATTGGAAATAGTCTAATGCAACAATTTCATACACCGTCTCCACACAAATGAAAGTGAGAGATCACAAGTTTAAATAGAGTTTTCAGAATCAAATGAAAGGCCAAGATTAAAACAACATCAACGGCCAAGATTAATACAACCCAACCCTAATTAGGGTTGCCCAAAATAACATCAATTAACAACCAGTAAACAAGTAGTAAACAAGCAGTGAGGTGGCAGTTGGAGCTATCTTCAAGGGAAGGCGTTCCTATCTTCCTGGGCAGCATTGTGCTCGACGAATCTGGACACAATTGTGACAACTTCCTCCATTGTGACTGGCGGCAACATGCTTATCCTGAATTCAATCCCGTCCAAATCCTCAGCACATTTGGCGAAGGTGCTCTCCCAATCCGTTTCTTGTCTCACAAAATCATCTCGGATGGACAAGAGGTTTGCCACTTTGGTGAAATCCTGTCTCAGAATTGGTCTAGTAGTAGAGAAGAAAACTTCCTGAACCTTATGCTTCAACCTTTCCAACTGCATGTCGTTTTCCCAGACAATCTCTCTGTCAAACACATCTGCAACTATCATATAAATCTTCCTCCGGATTTCCTTAACTTGCTCCCCAACTCTGAGCCCATCTGCCTTTGCCTTTCCTAGAACCTCGTTCCGTATTGTCACTGCCCAAAACCAATGATGAAAATCATAAGCCGCTCCCGCAGCAATCACCTTTCCCTCGACCAATTCTTCCTTTGAAACGCCCCTTAGTACTCTGAGGCATGGAATGAGCCTCTCCTGAATATCTGGGAGGTTGTCCCAAGTTTCCGCCATGTCAGCTAATCTGGAAAGGAAAGTAGAAGTCTATCCGTAAGCAAGCATCAATCTCTCCATGAACAAAGCCGCTTCCGTGCCCTTGCTTGCCATCCATTCTTGGGCCTCCTTGGCCATGACCATCCCTTCTTCCACATCCTTGGCCATCTCCTACGAGGAATTGAGAAGAGGAGGAGCTACTGCATCACCCTGATTGAGTGGTTGGGTCAAATGTTGTATATACTCCTTCAGGCGCTCGACCTCCCTTTTGTACTCTTTCTTTTTCACCACTTCCTTTTCTAATCTCGCCTTGATAGTGGAGACGGAGTTATCCAGTTCTTCTACCTCCTGGCCTTTTGTTGTTGGGCCAAGGTCTATAGTGGTTATGGCGTATTCCTAGGGAGTGATCTCATCTTGTGCTTTATCCACTGTTGGTATTGCGATATGTATGGAACGGCCGCTAGCTTCGTCCCTTTGAATGGTGGAAAATTTCTTGGTAGGTTTCTTAGTAGCAACTTGTTCCAACCTTGGCAAGAAATCCGCAGTATCATCTTCTTCTTTGACCTCAACTGGTGCTTGGATTTTCATCCTCTCCTTCAGCCAATCCAGAATGGTAGGCTGCTCGATACTATCCTCCTCCTGAACGTTCCCTTCATTTGGAATATCCAAGACTCCTCTGAGGGCGAAAATCATTCCCTCTTCGAAATCATCATTTTGAACTTCCATTTCATTATCCGAACCCAGTACTTATGTGCCCATAGGAGATGGGGGCTCATCGTCATCCAACTGGATCAATTCATTGTCCTTTTCCTAAACTGCAAAAGGTCTCATCATCTCGGCCAAGGATTCATTTGCGGTAGCCACCAGCTCATCAATATTTCTAGATGCCGCGAAAGGTTCTATGCTTGCAACTACTTCTTTCCTTTTCTCGCCAATCTCAACTAAATCATCATTGTGGGATGCGCCAGCATTGGAGGAGTATGACTCTGTCTTGCTCAACAAATCATATGTGAGCGTTATTCTTTTCTGCCTCAACTCTTCGACCTGATGGTCGACCCACCACTGAGAATACTTAATCACTGATCTCATCAATGTTGCTAAGTCTGAATGCTCAGGCTTTGACCACTTCACGGAAGGAAGAGGTCGGCTCTCCTCGAAGCTCAGCTGGACATAATTTCCATCATCCTGCAACTGATTGAGCACCTGGCAAAGTTCGATTGCCCTCATAAAGTCCACTGGCACTCTAGACCATAATCTTCTCCTGACTTCATACTCATTAGCGGCGTTCACCCAAAAGTCCTCCAAGTCTACTCTGTGCTTGTATCTTCTCCCATCCACGGTCCGAATGTGATGATGCGGGTCAAAATTGGCCCTGGACCTATAAGCTGTGAATGGGTACCATTGAATTTCTAGCCTGGTGCTCTCGGCTACTTGTGCTAACAGACAAGACTCTGACATATTCCCAATAAAGAATGGGAAAGTAACAACCGCCTTCTTACTTGGCCTCTAGATGTTATGAAAATCTTCCAGCTGTCTCAGGACTTCAAGCAAAATCATTCGATTTGTTGGATAGATAGGCAGCTTGTAAGGATTTCCAGTGAATCCCTAGATCCTAACATAAGTAAACTTTGGAAACTGGATAAACCAGGATCCATATCTACTGATCAAGCTCTTGGCTTCATGACTGAGCCTCTGGTGCGTTCCTCCTTGAAGTATTCTTGTGATATACATTAGGAAAGCATCGTGCACCCGCCTGAAATGAGATTTCTCCCTGAGTTGAAGTTGCGGGTAGTAGTCATAAGACTTGAGTTCATTCTCCCCATTGCCAACTTTTCCTTTGCAAATCAGTCCTGAGTATCTATATGTTCTGGCCAACAAATAGACAATGTACGAGGTCATATGAAAAGACTTGGTCTTTTCCAAATTGGTCAGTCGTGAAGATTGTCGCTTATCATTTGGGACCAGTTGAACATCTTCACGCCGGAAGTGATTTCATCTATAAAATAATACATCCACATATCAAAATATGCACCTTGCGGATTGCCGGCTATCCTATTCAACATCAAAATGATATCTCCATAATCCTCTTTAAAATCTGTTTGGCGTGGCTTCTTAGGCATCTTCTTTGTGGATGGTCTAGGCTTCTCCAGCCATGACTTATTAACATTTGTGGCGCATAATTCAGACTGGCTGTCATACAGTCTCTTGGCGTCCTCCTTGGTTTTGTAGACGGTTCGGTGATGTGTTAGGATGCTGAATGCTTCCTGTATTGCCACTTCGCTAAGGTGAGCTAGAATCCTTCCGTCAGGTGCAACAATTTGTCTTTCCTGAGCATTGTAATGGATGGCACATTCTACCATCAACTCAGCATAGCCTATTGCAGGCGGGAATTCGACTGCTTGGAAAATTCCATTCCTCACCATCCGTCTGGCAATTGGTGTTGGTAATCCAGCATGTCCATATACTCTCTTTTTGAACTCCACGAAGTCTACATGTCCCAGATTAGTGTCTGCGACATTTTTCCATTTGGAATTTATCTTTGTCTCTTGCTGTACCCCTTTACTGGCAAACTTCATTGGCACCTTCTTTGATGATTCTCTCGCTGTGGTCATTAACCTGCAGTAAAAACACTAACATTAATACAGAGACTTTTAAAATATAATTTATTCCCATGCCTTTTATTTGAAAATTTTACTTTCAGCTTATTAAAATATTAAATTTCTGCGAAAAAGCAAGCTGAAAGTAAACGAATTTGATTGGAATTTTAGCCAGAATGAAAAAGATAGAAGGAGAATTGATGAATTTAGTCGACTAAACTCCAAACCTCAGGGAAAATCCTCTGGCTGTGAATCAGATTCAAACTTCGAGAATTGAATCAAAAATCAAATGACAAAGTGCGCCAACTTGCTGAGAAGTTTGACTTTCAGCCAAGAAATTCTTCACTTCTTCGAAAAATTACTTCCTCAACAATAAAAATTATTCCTTCCTCTGAGAAAATCGACCTTGCCTGTAGAAGAATTGATCTTGTCTCAACTTTCTTACAATTTCGAGAGATTAACTTCTCTTCAGTTGAGTCTGTGAAAAATGAGTTGCCGAAACTCATTATAATGCTGAAGAATTCGATTTGTTTTAGTAACTACATCTTTTTCTCTCGATTTCGATTTGTTTTCTCCTCTTCAAACAGACAAGTTTCCATTCTTTTTCGAAAAAACTCCATGGCGAGCTTATCTAGGCAAATCCCTTTGATTTTCCAAAATTCAATTTTTTTGCTAGATGTTTATCTTTGATTTTTGAAATTTTGAAAAAAAACATTAAATGTCCAATTAAATTCGATTTTTCCAAGTTTTAATTCATGGCGAATTTAATTTTGCTCATGGATTTTCTCTTTTTCGGCGTAATTTATTTTCTTTCGAGAATTTCTTTTCTTCCAAGGCATCTCTGGCAAATTTTATCTGAGGCATTTTTATATTTCTAAGCGTTGGAAATAAATTATTAAAATATTTAATTTATTTCCAACCTGTTTGTTTTTGACCCATGGCTATTTTAATTTTTTCCTTGGCTAAATATTTATTTTCCAAATTATTTCAATTTTCGTCTAACCAAGTTGAAATTTTAGCCATCTTGCCAATAAATATTACGCCAGATCCTCATTTTCTTCTGCCATGGCGGACTTCAATTTGTGCCTGGCACATTTTCTCATGTCAAAACGAATTTTCCTCTTGCTCGAATGATTTTCTCTAGGCAAAGTATGTGCTTGGACGTTTTTCCTAGGAAAATTTCCATAATATTTAGACAAATTTTCAACCTTTTGGCCTAGGGCGGACTTTCTAACTTCTTTGCCATATGCATTTTCTTCTATGCATTTAGCCAATTTCATAAAATTTTCCCATACTTAGGCAAATTTTCAATTTTTCTCCTTCAAATAGTCTTTTTCGATTTTTCCTCTTCTCATGCTTCCAAACTTTAGCCAAATTTCAAATTTTTCCCTTACAAGGCATTAAAATACTTAGCCAAATTTTCAATTTTTCCTCTTCTCATGCCTCCATACTTAGCCAAATTTCAAATTTTTCCTTGCTCTAGGCTGGGCGGACTTTCTCAACTCCTTTCCATGGTGGGGCAGACTTCAAAGAGGCTTTGCTATTTCCCCTTCAAGACTGAGCGGACTTCCTTAATGTCTTGCCATCTTTTCCTATGGCAAGGGCGGACTTCATTGCCTCTATGCCATGTTGGGGCGGACTTCAAAGAGGTGTTGCCATTGCCTAATCCAAGGCATGGTGGACTTTGAAGGTGTCTTGCCATCTTATGGCGGACTTCCAAACTTTCATGCCACATCCCTCAAATTAAGGGTAGACTTTGTTAATGGCTTGATATTCTCTCATCTCCATGGCAAGGGCGAATTTCTTCAGACTTAATCAAATTTACCTCATGATTTCATGCTTTTGGGTTGGTTTTTGGGTGATTTTCTCATGATTTTCAACTGATTTTTGCTTGATTTTTCGATTTTTACTTTGATTTTTCAGTGATTTTTTTATTTTTTTGGCTGATTTTTGGTTCTATAAATGGAAACATTGACTCATTGACTAGGGTTGATTTTCTAAAAATAGAAAAAGCAAAATCCCTAAAAAATAGGGAACCCCGTTTGGTCCAAAAATGCCAAAAATGAAAAAGCGAAAAAGCAAAAAAGCAGATTCCCTAAAATGTAGGAAGTGTCAGAATTGGCCAAAAGCACAGGCGATCGTCGTCTCCCGGACCTTTTGAGCACTTATGTGACGTTTAGGCTCTGATTCAGGGATGGATTATCAACTTGGCTTGGATGACTCTCAAAAGACTGACTTGAAACTCTCAGAACAAGTGACCTCATGAAACCGTTGCGCGGAGGCAAAACCCTAAAAACTAGCAAACTACTGGGGGTCCCCATTTGCAATGGGGCGATGTGTGAAAAGGTCACAACAGGTTCCTATCTCAATCTGATATATCTACAGAGGGCACCATACATATTATGAATAGATTGCAGCAGTTGCTGAATGGCCTAAGTTCAGCATCCTAGGAGGGAATAATAAATGGGAGTCATATTGTGGATTACATTATAATCACTTAATGCATTGTTCACTCGATTCCAAACATTTCATGTCTAAGGCCTCTATTTAATGTACCTAGCAATCCTTGTCAGAATATTGGAAAAGTTTGGACTCCACTTATGTTGAATGGATACAAAGATGTACTGTTACATGGACAATTTTTTCTGTTACCCTAAGTGGTATGCCTTTCGACCTTCTTATTCTTTTAGAAGACTAAGAAAATGAGACCATCTATTGCCTTATCTCTTCAATCATAATGCCACATACTCAGAGTAAAGCTCTCCAGGCTGCAAAGGATGAGCACCAATTTATAGGATTATGAGCAACTGCCCTGCAAAGATGTTTAAACTTATCTCTAATTTGCATGTCATGCACTGTTTCCAGCAATGGCTATAACAAGAACGTCATATGTTATCAAATAATGCTCTCATTAAATATGGGGAAGCTTTGGGGGACATTGTTACAATGGAGTGCACAACAATTAATATGGCTCTTCTTTTTTTATTGTTGCCAAGCATTCCCTGTAGTACTTTGAAATTCCTGATTTTGAACTAAGACACCTCACAAGGCATTGGAAGGGGATGAAAGGAAGGGTAATGTTAAACACTAATTTATGAAACAACATATGGCTCAAGTTTTCAGGCAGAATTCACTTTATCAACTCTATAGTACAGGACTCGGCAATATGCTGGTGAGTACTGGTATAGAATCCTGGAGTGCTGATTGACATTCCTGTTCATATTTCAATCTGCCTGTATATATGTATATATTTGTGTGTGTGTGCGCTATGTTTTATAGAAATATTACAAAATTAGCACATAAAGCCCCATTGAATTTGGTCTAAACATTCTCCAAAATTTCTCCAGTCAAATCCATGTGATAGGCTTTATCAGTGTAGTTTCTGCTTATCATATGGATTTAGCTGAAGTAGTCTCATTGAATATTCAATAAAGTGATCCTTTATGCTTGTTTAGGTCAACTGTCATTTGGTTTTGCTTTTAGTTTTTGTTAATGGCTAGAAAGAATTTATTTAATGCTCTAACAGATACACCTCAGTATCTTTCAGTTATATCAGTATGTAAGACATTCTGAAGAGCAATATTTTATTGTTTACCTGGATACTGTACAGGAAACTACAAAAGCTTTGCTAAACATGCGCAAGATTGCAAAGGAAAAGGAGATTGCTGCTTTGCTTTCTGGAGAGCACGATTCGTGTTCTTGCTATATAGAGGTGATTATGAGACTTACACCTTGAAAGAGGATAAAATATTGATTCTGATTCATTTGTTTGATAATAAGATTGGTGTATATCAAGAAATCAGCAGTTATTGGTTGATTAGTTTTTGAGCATAATTATTTGACACAAATCCTAATGGCAAGCAGATGACAATTCTGGGATCTTTTACAGTCTGTCAACAAATTGATTTATCATGAATGTAGTTATTTTCAATTCTAAAATGTAAGATTTTGAAAAGGATAGAAGCGGCTTTTTCTTTATAGAAATGCTATAGTCATGGTTGAGACCTAATCTAATGAATTTACTCAAGAGATTATCCAAAAGGACAAGAACTTCAAATTTGATGGTTTGCAAAAAGTCACAAATTTATAACTTTGGTTAATAACTTAATACAATGAGAAACCACATAAAAGGATTGCAATGCAAAAGATTTAGGCAGTTATTTTCAGTTTAGCAAATGTCATAATCAGATCCAGGCAAATTCTGAATTTATCCTTTCTATAATGCAGGTTCAACCTGGAGCTGGTGGAACAGAGAGCATGGACTGGGCGGCTATGGTCTTGCGTATGTACAAAATGTGGGCTCAACGCCATGATTTTAGAGTCACAGTAGTTGAGGAGGTGCCTGGAGAAGTAGCAGGGATCAAGGTTCCTCATTTTTTCCTGGTCAATTTGTTGAATCTTAACATGTTTTTTGTGTCAACTTGTAGTTAAGAGCTACTACACAGCCTAGCCAGCATGCCAAAATTTCTGAATGAGACCCTTTCGGAGACACATCCACCCTACCTTCTATGCTATGAGTCTTTCATCCTCTGGATGAAGATTGGGAGCAAACTGCCCTCCACAATCTGCTTACACTTCAGTACCTGTTGATGTATGGTCTGAAAGAGTTTGAACATTTAAATAACTTAGAAGGAACCATTAGTTTTAAAATGTGACTGGAATACCGATGGTGTACGAAAGAAAGATGTTGCAATTATATCTTGTTCTTGGCCAGACATAATTTTGATTAGAGATTTATTGACAGCATTTCTTTTTGTAATTGATTAAAATTGTTCACCCTTTTATGTTCTTTCACTTTCAACAGCTATTCCAATATGGAGTTTTAGTATGTGTCTGAAGGGTAATGATCCCAAGTTTTGAAGAATGGCCCTAAGAGTTTTGGTAGTGCATATCATAGGATGGCATCATGCTTCATTTACAAAGAAGCTGTCTTTCTTAGCTCTTGTTAATTTCAGCTATTTGCTAATCATTTCATATGTCACTGGAGATTCCAGGCAGTTGATGAATTGGGAAAGCAACTTCTATGACACGTTGCCTTGTCAGCCATAATGATAATGCTATAAGCTAAGTAGCCGAATCGGGTACGGGTACGGGTACGGGTACGGTACGCGGGTACGGCGATTTTTTTTTTTTTGGTGTGGGTACGTTTGGGTACGTCCGTACATAAAATGTATAAAAATCATAGATATAGACATATTTGCAGCCTAAAAAAGTAAAAACAAGAAGTAAATTTAGAATACCACATATCATGCATTATTGCATATGCTAAACAAAACTTAGAACTACCATAAATATAACAAATCTGAAATACCATTATACTAAATTAATTTGATATCAAATTTTCAAAACTTGAATGTTACGATAGGTATATAATTATATCAAATTCATTGTTCGTTGGTTCAACATTCAAAACAAACTCAAAGTAATAGTTAATACAATTAATGATAGACATTATATGGGTCATTAGGAAGATTAAGAGCAACATCATCATTGACATTAGATGATCTAGGTAAATTAATAGAACCACATGCAGCCCCGCTAGCACTCTCATTGGAAGCATGCTGGATATCTGACTCCACAGTGTCAGAAAGTAAAGATTGTGTGGCAGCTGAAAAATCCAAATCAGTTCGCTCTGGATCTACATCCCACAACCTCGTGCCTCCTTCCTTATACTCATTCTTTTTATGAGTAAGAAGGCGCAAGTTGGAATGCACATAAACAAGCTCTTCCGCCTTACTTGCTGCCAATCGGTTGCGTTTCACTGAGTGGATAAAGGAGTATGTACTCCAATTTCGCTCAGCTGAAGAGGAACTAGCAACCTATTGAAACAAAGTGAGAGGAACTTATAATTATAAAGCTGTAAATCAAACTTTAAATTTGAAGTTAACCATTTTATTATTTTTAAAATAGTAAACAATATAATTTAGAAAGTGCAATAAAAACTAAGTAACTTACTTGTGATAAAACTTTGATCGCAAGAGCTTGGAGATGTGGTGTTGTAAAGCCATTGACATACCACCAAGAATGAGCATCCATCCTATACTTGTCAATTGAAGCACCAATACTTTGATTTTCACCAGCTACAAAATCAGCAAACTCAGCTCTAACTAAATACTCTATTTCTTGATCGGGGAAGACTCTACTAAGTGCTTTCCTACAACCCATACCAACTTCTAGATCTGAATATGGTTGCACTCTTGATGGCAAAGCAAGAATCTCATCACTATAATACTTGGGAGTCGATGCAAATGCAAGAAGATGTAGTGGGGTGGTCATTTTGTTCCACCGCTCAACACAAATTGTTTGCACCTCTTTGAAGAAAGTTTCTTCAGGATCTTGCTCTTTTTCGTTGATGATGATGTTCATTTGCTCAATCATTGTATCAATGCCATCATATACCTCTCCCAAACATGGCTTATCCATGTCAGTAAAACGGATCATACTCATGATGGGCTCAGTGAATCTAAGAAGATATTCTGCTCGTTCCCACCAAGTGTCATCTAGGATCATCCGTTTTACATTTGTTGCCCTTTCAGTATTGGATTGCCTCCATAGTGACCAACTTTGACTAATAACCATGCTAGAAAGTGCCCCCCGCACCTTCACAAGTCTCCTCAAGACAATCGTGTTCGATGCAAATCTAGTTTCTGCAACCTATTCAAAAATTTAAAATTAAAATAAAAATATAAATAAGACATGCTTGAGTTTAAAAAATAAAATAGTAATTACTAAAGTGAAATGTAAAATTTAAAAGTTGAAGTGTTTCAATTACCTTCAACAACTCCAACATTGAAAATGATCTAAAAATGGCCTGTGACATTTGATGGTTTGTGATGAACATTTGGATCTCTTCAGCTTCAGCATACATTTGTTTGATCCAATTTATTTTCGCACCCAACTTTTGTAGCATGAGGTTAAGAGAGTGAACAGCACAAGGTGTCCAAAATATGTGCTCAAATCGTGTCTCAATCAACATGCCTGCAGCTCTACAGTTCTTTGCATTGTCTATTACTACTTGGATAACATTTTCAGGACCCACATCTTGAATGCACTGTATAAGGATGTTAGCAATAAATTGTGCATCCTTCACTTGTCCTTCACAATCCACGGCTTTCAAAAACATTGCCCCTTTAGGGCACACTGCAATCACATTGATTAATGGCCGGTTTTTGACATCCTTCCATCCATCAGAAATAATTGACACCCCTGTTTTTTTCCATGAATTTCTAATGGGAATCAATGCATTGTTTATGCCTTTTACCTCCTTTGCTAGTAAGGTGGTACGCACCTTCTCATAACCTGGCCCTGTGTACCCTTGTGGACAGTCACTTGCCTTTCTCAACATATCCTGCCAATATGGTGATCTTACAACATTAAATGCCAAACCGTTTGCATATACACATCTTGCAACGGCTTGATCTGCAAGGTCTCTAGCTTCAAGCTTAAATGCAGTTTCTAATGGCCCCTTGCTTCTCTTCACACCAACAGGATCATCTTCACTTCTACCCAAAAATGGGTGGCTCTCTACTACAACATCATCAAAGTCACTATGTGTTGGAGAAGGAGGAGGCCTCTTTGATCCCCTTCCACTTCCACTTCCTCCTCCTCTCAGCAAAGGATGGTTTGTGGCATGACCAGCTCTTGCATCTGCTTCCTCTTGCTCTTTAATATATGCTGCTACTTTGTGAGGATGTAACCTTTTACCATTTTCTCCTGCACATACTGTGATTCCTTGTCGAGGAATGGCACATAAATGGAATTTCACACGACTGTATGAGCTAGTATACTGAACTTTACAATGATTGCATATCCAAACAAATGTTCCTCCCCCTTTAATTTGTCGTATAATTTGTACATATTTCCATAGAGGTGAATTTGGGTTGGTTTTAAAGGTGGGTCCATCAATAGAAGCAGAACTGGTTCCCATTATATTTCCTACAAAAAATTCAAAAAATAGTTATTGAATATTGAACAATAAATGTTAAAAACATATAATGCAAATATCAACATTATGATTAAATAGTAAATACAATTATGCAAAATACTTCAATATTTATTAGTAAAAATAACAATTTAAATTAATAAACGTTTAATAAATAATATGTAATTACTAATTAATATAATTACAATTTAATAATTTATATTTATAATTTTAATTTTAAATTATAATTGATTATTATTTATTAAAATAAAAAATAGCAACATAAATAAATTTTAACATTAAATAAACAAAATAATAATTAGATTTATATTTATTATTTACATTTAGTAAATTTTAAAGTTTTAAATTTTAAAATTTAATTATATTAAAATACTAAAATAAATTTAATTTTTTATATATAATAAAATTATAAATGTAAAAACATTAAATTATATAATATTAAATATTATCACAATAACAAATTTTTATTGTGATAATATTTAATATTATACAATTTAATAGTTAATAGTTAATATTTAATAAATAAAGTAAAATTAAAAAATAATAATAGTTAATAGTTAATAAATAAACTAAAAATAAAAAATTATAACTATTATAAATTTTTAAACTATGGAGTATAAACTATAAAAAAAATTCGATTTCTCAGAAATACCTAAAAATGGCGGATGTCGGCACAGCAAACTGAACCAGAGGAAACGCGTGAGATCGCGTGAGGAAAGAGACGGCTTTCTGCTGCGCAGTCAATGGCGTGTTCTTCTTGCGCGACCAGAGGAAAAATACGCGTGACCACGGCTGTGTATTTGCAATGGCGAATGAAAACAACAAGCAAAACGTGCGGCCGAAAACAATGCAAATAGGTTAGGGTTTTTTATTTAACCATTCGAAGTCGCAAAAAGTTTTCGAAAACCATGCCGGAATCGGAATGAAATCGCCACGTCACCAAAAAAAAGCGTGATTCGAGGAAAAATCGGCGAGATTCGTGGAGACGTTTTTTCAACAAAAAATCCGAACCCTGTTTGAATCCGCAGGGTTTCCAGAATGAATCCGTTTGGAAACGTATTCGTACCCGGAATCGGCAGGGTAAAGGGCCGATTCCGGTAACATAGGCTATAAGCAGAATAAAAAATAATTTGGAGTTCATTTTGCAAAGAATCCAATTAATGGTGTATCAACCGATTATCCCATGCAAAAATACTACTTAAAGTTCACTCACGTTTTAACCACTCATCACATTATTAATTTATTAATATCGTTGTTAAATTGACTGAAATTTATGAAAGTCAACAAATGCTTGGGATATAGCCTATTCTGCCCTGACTAAAAAATTTGGGACATTGGTAGAAGGAAACCAAAGTATGTATTCTATTACCAGGAAAGAATATGATTTTCTTCAAGTAAATTCAAATAGTTCCACATCAGAGGTCCGTCTTGCATCTCTCTTACAGCCCTTATTGCTTGTAATATTGTAATTAACAATGGTTACTCTGTTCTGTCATAATTTTGGAGATCAGTTTCAGATATGATGGCTAACATATTTTGAGTTCTGTTAGATTGTAATGTTTCGTGGAATATTGGGGGAGGTAATGGAAGAGCAGGAAAGGCAGATAAACGAAGGGAAGGAAGGCATTAGTGGATTGCAAAGCTAGATAGGACAACTTAGAGCACAAGGAGAGTATTGCAAGAAATGAGCAGACATAGAATGGTGAATTGAGGAGAAATTTCAGGAAGAATATTTGAATCACAAGGAAATATATGGGAATAAGGAGAAACTTGCCAAGAAGGCAATCAAACATGAAATAGGAAAATCCCATGAAAGTATCCCAACAAAGGAAGAATCATAGAGAATCCAAGAGAAGCTTGGAATTAAGAAAGTTAGATGCTGACAATCATTCCAGGAAGTGAACGATCTTGGAAATAGCTGAAAGACAACCTGAAATGAAGATTGAAGATATTCTCTTGAACAACAAAGTTGAAGTTTAATCAGGGAACTGTTTATAAAATTTGAGGGTCTCTGATCAGTATCAGAATCCCTTAGAATTTGAGCAGATTAAATTTAGAAGTGTTTTAGTCTGATTGAGATTCAAATTTGAGTAAAGATTTTTTGGCTGTTTTCACCACTGGAAAACCCAAAAAAATAATACTATCATATGGCCTATAGCTCTTAAGACATGCCGAGCTTGAGCTTACAGTAAGATAGTGGAGTTCCCATTTCAATCCAGACAAAGAATCTTACTTTGCTACCCTTGCTTAGTATGTTCATATGGTCTTCTAACAGAATATTGACATAAGTAAATCTTCACGATCCCAGGCAAGCTGCTTGGAGATTTTGAAAAGATTGATGGATTGACAACATAGAGGATAGAGGAGGTTCAGATATCCTACATATACAGTTATTAAGGTAATCAATGGTCGATCTTGTTGATGTTGTAGCTTCAGGCTACATACTTCCGCCTTGCTTGTTGAACAATAAATTTCATATAGCCTAACGGCTATTTATTTATTGTATTTATTAAAGTGAAGAGGCGCTTCACTTGGCAACATATTATATTTCATTTGGGCCGACTCTCCTTGTAATTCGCACCATTCATTTGTAAATTCATTTCATTTGTGGCCGACCTTGTTCATGAAGAGGTGCGACCTCTCCTTCACATTGTATATATATGAGATCATTTCATTCCATCAAATCATCAAGTCAAGTTCATCCATTCCCATTTGCAAGTGCGAATTTTCTCCTACAGCAGTTCGTGTCTTTCAAGGAGTGCGATTTACATCTGTGTGTGCATCAAGTGTGGTGCTGATTATTGGCCTTGTGATTGGCCTCATTGTAAAGAGAATTGTTGCCATCATTTCAATATATAAGAGAGATTTTGTTGCTGGGTTTTTCCCCTCAAGTTGAAGGGTTTTCCCAAGGTATATTGTTGTGTCAATTTGTGTGAAATTGTTTTTATTTCTGCTTATTTAATTCTGATCCTAAAACTAACATGGTATCAGAGCGGGTTTAAGAAAGATTGTGATCAGATTTCTATAAGCAGTGTTATCTTCCATTCTTGTTATCATCTTCTTGTGTCTATCTTATCGTCGAAAATGGTGAACGGGCTCAAAATTGAAGATAGACTCGAAGGTGCTTCCAACTTCATCTCTTGGAAGTTTAGAGTATTGCTTGTATTGGAAGAAAATGAGATTGCTGAGTTCGTGGAGAGCGAAGTTCCCGAACCTTCCGATGAAAATGACAAGTCACAATGGAAGAAGAATGGCACTAAGGCGAAAAAGATTTTGGTTGATTCTGTAAAGGACCACTTTGTGCCGATTATCTCCAAGTTGAAGACATCAAGAGAAATGTTCAAGACCTTGGAGGAAATGTATGAGATCAATAATACTAGCAGAGCTCTCGCATTGAGGCAACAACTTCATCATGTCAAGATGGCAAAAAGAGATTTTGTCATCTCCTTCTTCATGAAGATCGCCGAGTTGAGAGATCAGCTCTCTACCATTGGGCATATGGTTGATGATAAGGATTTGGTTATGTTGGCGCTTAATGATCTTCCTTAATCTTGGGAGCCATTTATCCAAGGCATTAGTGGGAGATCAAAACTACCTAAGTTTGATCGCTTAAGGGAAGATTGCATTCAAGAAGAATCTAGATTGGCTGTGAGAGGCAATGGGCAAAGTTCTACCAATGAAGAGATTCATGTACTTGCCGCTCAATCTTCTAAGAAGAAAGGAAGAGAAGGGAAGAAAGGAAACTTCAAGAGGAACAAAGATAGAAGATTAGATGGTGCTCCTGCACCTAAGAAGAAGAAGGATCTTTCCCACTTACAATGCTTCAGATGTGACAAGTTTGGTCACTATGCAAAAGATTGTCCAACTAGACCTAAACAACATGCTTTAGTTGCGGATGTGGGTAAGATCTCTCCTCAGAAGGATTCAAGTGAATTTCTATTCTATTCTGCCTTATCAAGCAATGTTCCAACGGATAGCAACACTTGGTTGATTGATAGTGGTGCCTTCCGTCACATTACTGGTTTAAGAGAACATCTTTCAGATTTGGTGGAGAGAGATACAAGTGTTCAAGTCATAATTGGAGATGATGCATGCTATTCGGTGAAAGGTGTTGGAACCTCCTCTCTACACTTAGATTCCGACATCTCTCGTTAGTTGAGTCATGTACTATTTGTACCAGGCATCAAGAGGAACCTTGTCTCAATTTCAGCCTTAGAAGATAAGGGATATCCAGTTGCATTTTCTGAAGGAAAAGTTCTTGCATGGCCGGAGAACTCTAGCATCAAGTCAGCCCGAGTGATTGGTGTTCGGCAAGAATGTCTCTACAGAATTTCCACTCGTCCTCTACAGGCTTTGTTGCATGATTCATCAAGTTCGTGTGAGCTTTGGCATAGAAGACTTGCTCACCTTCACTTCAGAGCACTTCCAACCATGGAGAAGATGGTCATAGGCCTTCCTAAACTCAGCCAGGAGCATGAAGGTACTTGCTAAGGATGCGCTTTGGGTAAGAATACTAAAGGACCTTTTTCATAGTAGTGAAAGTAGATCTAAATGCATTCTAGATCTTGTTCATTTTGATTTGTGTGGTCCAATGTTTGTTGCTTCTTTAAGTGGTTTCTTGTATTATGTAATTTTCATTGATGACTACTCTAGAAAGACTTGGATTTATTTCTTAAAGATAAGAATATGAAGAAGTACTTGAGAATTTCAAGGAATTTAAAGCTCAAGTAGAGAACTTGTCCAGGAAGAGGATCAAAGTTTTGAGATCTGACAACAGAGGAGAATACATCTCTAGAAGCTTTTGTAACTTTTGTGTTGAGGCTGGGATTAAGAGGGAGTTTTGTGTCCCTTACAATCCACAACAAAACGGTGTTGCAGAAAGGAAGAACAGATCTATTGTAGAAGCAGCTAAAGCCATGATCCATGATCAAGATCTGCAAACCTTCCTTTGGGCCGAGGCATCTAGGACAGCTCTGTATGTTTAGAATCAGAGCCCTCATTGTATTTTGGAGAACATGACTCCTGAAGAAGCTTTCACAGGTGTGAAGCCTAAAGTTAGTCACTTGAGAATCTTCGGTTGCCCTGTGTATGTTCATGTCCCTAAAGATAAAAGGACTAAGTTGGAATCATCTGGCAAGAAGGGAATATTTGTGGGCTACAGTGAGTCTTCAAAAGCCTACAAGATTTACATTCCAGGTCAGAAACTGATAGAGATCAGCAAGGATGTTACATTTGAAGAGGATGTTGCATTCAAGAGATCTAAAGGCTCTCTCATGGAGATAGATAATGAAGACCATGAGACTCCTCAGGACATGGAAGTTGACCATATTCTTGAGATTCAGAGGGAGTCTCTTGAACCAGAAGAAGATGGTGATCCAGTTGAGCCTTTGGAACCTACTGATGGGCCTAAAGACATTGTTATTGGTCGAAAGAGACCTCTATGGGCTAGGCAAACAATGCGGGAGGCAAAAAAGTTTGCAGCCCCTAGAGGAACATTCAAAGAAAGCAAAAGACCTCAAAAGTTTTCAAGCTATGTTGCATTGATGAGTCAAATGATTGAATCTGAGCCTTCCAGTGTTGAGGAAGCTTCAAGTGAACAAGTATGGAGAGATGCTATGGCTGAAGAATATCAATCTATCCTTAAGAACAATGTTTGGGATATAGTACCTAGACCAAAAGGAAAATCTGTTGTATCTTCTAAGTGGCTGTTAAAGATCAAGCATGCGACTGATGGAAGCATTCAGAAGTACAAGGCTAGATTTGTGGCTAGGGGGTTCTCTCAGAAAGAGGGAATAGACTATGAGGAAACATTTGCTCTAGTTGCTCGTTATACCTCCATCAGGACTATCATTGCTATTGCAGCAGCTAAAGGATGGAAGGTACACCAGATGGACGTGAAGACAACATTTCTAAATGGTGTAATTGAAGAAGAGGTATACATTGAGCAACCTAATGGCTTTGAAGTTCATGGGAAGGAGTCTCATGTTTGCAGATTGAAGAAGGCTTTTTACGGCCTTAAGCAAGCTCCTCGTGCTTGGTATGAGAGAATTGATGTAATGACCCCAACCTCTCAGGCCAAAGTTATTATCGTTTTGCCCAGGTTCTGACAATGTGTTTCTCAAACTAATTGAGTGATCTTCAAAAGCTTGACTCAAATACTGTTCTCAAAATGGTTAATATCATAGCTAACAGTACAGTGAAATGTAACTGGTATTAAGAATATGAATATTTTCTCAGAATATGAATATTGTTCAGAGATACGCACATAATAATGTACAGAGGAATTCATTCAGACTTGATTACACAAGATTGATCTGGTTTGCAGTTTACACAAACTGTGCAGTTCATTCAAATAAAATAACAAGTTCCAGAGATGGATGATAATTACAGAGCACTTTATTAAATGAAACCAATAGTAAACTTCCTCCATTCAACAGGAAATTGTGTTTAGTTGCATAGAATAGTTCTGAGACCTTACAGATTATCCCAACATACTGGAATATACAGAAAAGGTAGGAACGATACAGAGTTCTTTAAAATATAAGATTATGTAGATCAATTTCCATACCCGTGTTCCTAAGTCCAACAGCCCGGATGAAGTGTTGTGAACATACAAACGCCAACCTTCAAGATTCAAATCCCTACAAGTCCAGCAAACATCCAACAGTCTACATGGCAATGCCATAATCAGATGAGCGCTGTAGACACGGCCTCCACTCTATAAACATACTTCTCGCATTTAATACAATACTTCCGGAAGATAGTTGGCGCAGTCAATCTCACAAGGAATGCTAACAATAACCAACACTGAGTGTAATGCAATATAATATTTTTCCAGTTTCCGTGAATATTTCCGTAACAATGAGAATGCTCAATGATGATATCGACCAACGCCAAAAGTGAATACTCCGATACCTGAAGTCGGGACTCCTCTATAAATTCGATGCTTCGCCCAATATATACCGAATGATTATGTATGAGTCTGTATGATGCCACGCCGTGATGGTTATAACAGGACTAATACCCGATGTCGGGTTTTCAAGAAATAACGACATCAACAGTGTAATGTATCCTTATGTGAGGCGCCGGAAAAAATAGTCTTATATCCAAACATATACGGGGCAATAAAAATACGAAGAAATCTTCCGCTAATCAGCATTCAACTTATATAATAACAACATATCATCAGATTCGCGCATAGGTATCAATCGCTATGAAATCCCAATATCGGAAGAGTGTGTTGAAGGTATATTTAATTGGCCTATTTCCAAGATCACAAATGTCTTCGATAATACTTCTGGATTCCCAATTCTCAATGAACTCGCCTGCCAAGTCAGAAGGACCAACCATAACAAGCGCACCAGTATTAGAGTATCAAGAAAATATGCGAGTGTAAATATAACTTTCCCGTCTACCTCTGTGATCCAAATGCTCTATAATTTGTGTCGGCCAGATATACAGTCATCTGCCCGAATCAAGAAGTTAAATACGCTGCCTAGCCATCTCAGGGGCTACGTCCTTCATGGCTATCAGATTGCCTAAGAATTGCCGTTCTCAGTACAAATCAAAAAAACCAGACTTAATTCATTCTTCCGTGATGATCCTTCTGTCCGCTCTCTCAAGCCCATATAACTTCGCTAGAATCCGTTATTCCAACCAATTTAATTTCTTGACTTTATAAAGCTAAAGTTCTCAACATAATATTTTATAAAGCCAAATATTATTAATTAATTAAATAAATAAAATGCCTTTGAGGATAAATATAGACAATTTTAATATTTAATTAATTAATCAAATTCTTAATTTGGCATATGAAAATTGGGGACATCACAATTGATAGATACCTGTTGAGCTTGGATTTCTCCAAGAACGATGCTGATTCAAACCTATATTTCAAGGTAATTGATGGCGAAGCATTGATCTTGGTTCTTTATGTTGACGATCTATTTCTTACTAGAGAAGAACACCTCATTATCAAATGCAAGGAGTTGGCTTCTGAATTTGAAATGAAGGATCTTAAGTACATGCATTACTTCCTTGGTCTAGAAGTATGGCAAAGGCCTAATAAGATCATTTTGAGCCAAGGGAAGTATACAATAGACATCTTGAAGAGGTTTGGTATGATGGATTGCAAATCCATGTCTACACCTATGGAAACCAATTTTCAAAAGTTAAAAGAGGCTGCAGCTAATTTAGATCTGGTGGATCCTACTATGTACAGGTAGTTGATTGGATCATTGATGTATCTAGTCAATACTAGACCAGATATTTGCTATGCAGTGAGTGCACTTAGTCGGTTCATGTGTAAACCAAGGCAAATACACCTAGTTGCAGCAAAGCATATCCTGAGATACTTGCGTGGCACAGTTGGGTATGGCTTAAGATATTCTTCTGGTGTGGACTTGAAGCTGCATGGATATTTTGATTCCGATTGGGCAGGGTGTGTTGCTGATCGGAAGAGCACCTCTGGGTGTTGTTTCAGTTTGGGGTCTACAATGATCTCTTGGTGTAGCAGGAAACAGTCTTCAGTGGCACTAAGCACCGCAGAGGCCAAGTATATTGCAGCTTGTGTGGCAGCTCGAGAAGCAGTGTGGCTTCAGAAGCTCCTTGCAAGATTGTTTGGACAATCATTGGAGCCAACTATCATTCATTGTGATAATCAAAGTTGTGTGAAGCTTTCTATCAATCCAGTGTTTCATGACAGAACTAAACATGTTGAGATCAAATACCACTCTATCAGAGATATGGTATTGAGGAAAGCTATCCAGTTGAAGTACATTAGCACTGATGAGCAGACGGTTGACATTCTCACCAAGCCTCTCTCCAGAGTAAAGTTTGTGTACTTTCGAGACAAGCTTGGAATTGTGGAGAATGAAGCCCTAGCTGAGAGGGAGACTCAACTTCAGTGATCTTTTGTGATTTGCTTTAATGCATCTTTCTCTGTGAGAGAAATTTGAGGTGAAAGCCCTTGTTTCCACCCTCTGGGAGTAGCCATGGTGGATGTCATGTTGAGTGAGTCCATGACAACATCACTTGCGTTTATCCACCCTATGGGAGTAGCCATGGTGGACGTCATGATGAGATGACGACATCACGTTGAGTGATTCCGTGATGGGCACTTGTGCACATATGCTTTGCCATACATGGGAGTAGCCATGATGGTTGATATCACGTTGAGTGACTCTGTGATGTGTTCCTTTCCACATATGGGTGTAGCCATTGTGGATGTCATGTTGAGAGATTCCATGACTGTGTATTGGAAGTATTCCTCCCTAGCTAAGAGGGAGTGTTGATGTTGTAGCTTCGGGCTACATACTTCCGCCTTGCTTGTTGAACAATAAATTTCATATAGCCTAACGGCTATTTATTTATTGTATTTATTAAAGTGAAGAGGCGCTTCACTTGGCAACATATTATATTTCATTTGGGCCGACTCTCCTTGTAATTCGCACCATTCATTTGTAAATTCATTTCATTTGTGGCCGACCTTGTTCATGAAGAGGTGCGACCTCTCCTTCACATTGTATATATACGAGATCATTTCATTCCATCAAATCATCAAGTCAAGTTCGTTCATTCCCATCTGCAAGTGTGAATTTTCTCCTACAGCAGTTTGTGTCTTTCAAGGAGTGCGATTTACATCTGTGTGTGCATCAAGTGTGGTGCTGATTATTGGCCTTGTGATTGGCCTCATTGTAAAGAGAATTGTTGCCGTCATTTCAATATATAAGAGAGATTTTGTTGCTGGGTTTTTCCCCTCAAGTTGGAGGGTTTTCCCAGGGTATATGGCTGTGTCAATCTGTGTGAAATTGTTTTTATTTCTGCTTATTTAATTCTGATCCTAAAACTAACATATCTTAGGCCTATCCTTGACTTGGTAAGTTTCTAATCCAAAGTTGCTATTTTTCTCTCAATTCCTAGACTATGAAGTTATTTTTTTAGATGCTACATATGCCACAAAGTGGGGTATATTGGAAGAAATTGTGTAAAGAAGGAAAAGTCGGACAAGTTTTTTAAGGTTAAAAAGACATACAAAGATTAGAGAGATACGACAGAAAAATATCTCCTTAGGTTGCTACCTTGGTTTAGTATGTTTATATGGCCTTCCAACAGATTGTTGACATAAGTAAATCCTAACAAACACAAGCAACCTTCTTGGAGATTTCAAAAAGATTGATGGGTTGATGACATAGTGGAGATTACATATATAGGTATTAAGGTAATCATGGGTCCTATTTTAGGCCTATCCTTGACTTGTTAATACTCCAAAACAAAGTTGGTTTTTTCTCTCAATCCCTAGACTATGAAGTGATTTTTTAGATGTTACATATGCTACAAAGTGGGGCACATTGGAAGAAATTGTGTAAAGAAGGAAAAGTCAGACAAAATAATTCCTTGGTTAAAAACATATACAAATATTAGAGAGATATGACAAAAATATCTCCAAAGAGGGGGAATATCTTTATTAAAAGAACCATTTGTGGAATTTCAAGGTAAAGAAAGCTACTCCCAATGAAAATAGACTTCTAAGTAAGATCCACGCTATCTCACATTAGAGGCCAAGAGTTGTCATCCCCATCCTTGGGGGTGTTGGATTGTTTGGAAGATGATATTATTGATTGAGCAATACTGAGGAGATATAGGATCGAAGATAATATGGAAACAAAAAGAATAGTCTAGTTTGATGAGAAAAACAAGGATATGTTAGAAACCTAGATGCCAAAGCTCGTAGAATCTTAGCAAATTTTCCAACAAATATCGCAAAGACAAAACCAAAGGTGAAAAGGAAAAGGAAAGGCCAAAGAAATAAGATAGAAAGACTCCAAGAAGAAGCAAAAGAAGTGATTGGGGGTAGGAACACAAAAGATATTGGAAGATATATTTGCATGGAAAAAGTTGGAGAATCCTCAATCAAAATAATGAGTTGCCTCTCTTGGAATGTTAGGGCATCAATGCCCCTAACAAATGTAGGATGGTAAAGTTTAGCTCCAATCAAGGAGATTAGATATAACACAAATGCAAGAAACACAACTTCTAGAGAGTTGAAGGAACTACCATGAACACCTTGGTAAACATGGGAATGAAATAAGTGTTGAAGACAAGTTGTGGTGGTGTGTGAGAAGGGGGAAAAGGTGAGGAGGCCTGGCACTCTATGGAATCCCAATATTTCCTACTCACTATGGGGAAAAGACAAAAATTGGTTGGTCTAGGAATTTGATTCCCTTAAAGAACATATTTTAGGATATGTAATGAATGTACATCAACCTAATAGTTTTATTAGGGCAGCAAAAACTTGGGAGTAATTGTGAGTTGTATTGTGTAATGTCCCTTGTCCTAATTTGCCCTAGAATTCGCCTATTGATCACAAATTCCACAAACTAGGGTTAGGGTTTTCACCTTGTCAAATGAATAGCTCCTTAATGATGTAATCTTGAATTGAAACCTGCATTCACCACATGAACAACATTCCCCAATATATATATATTTGTTAGTATTAGACAATTGCATCACATTTATAGATTACCAATAATGCAGCATATTATAACTAAGAGGAGGAACATGGTGGGTCCGCCCGAAGCTGTATGCCAAGCCTAAGAGAGTGTATACCACAACCTCCCCCTTGGCGACTTGTACCTGCTTTCCCCATCCATGTCACAACCTCAGAAGACACTTGCCATCCTGTGGGATTGGGCGGAGGTTGCAAGTGGGCTTTTGGCTCTCTACCACTCCACCCCTGGCCCTTCCCACAGGGTGGGTTTCAAACGGTTAACATAATACAGTTTCAATCATAGAGATCCTTCTTTATTATCTATAAGTAACATGCATACATAGGCCAATGATTATGTATAGAGAAACATCTATTGTTCCTTTCTTATGCAAGACTATACTTATATAAATGTAAGACAATAAGTGGCAGAAATACACCTGTATATGAGATAGACCTGGTCTTCTTGTATATATATATATATATTTCTATGGTAATATGTTGTGCTGGAACTGCACAAGTTCCTTCTCGGATCTGTGGTGTTCCTTGTATTTCTGCTGTCCGCCTAATTAGTCTTTTGATCTGCTGTGTCTTGCACTCCCAAATGTTCTTGCTACCGATTGATGGTCCTCTTGCATTCACCCGTCCTACTTTTATACTTCCCAATGGTGAATGGTCATGCCCCTTCATGTCACGTATCCTTCTTAAGAGACCTGGAGTGATTGCCGCCTCTCTTTAGGATAATTAATGCTATTAACATTATCCTTTCTTAACTGTGGTGTCCTTATTAATTCGCTGCTTGGTGTTTAGTCTCTTTTAATATTTATTCAATTATCCTCACATCTGGCAGATTGACGTGTATGATCAGATCAGCGATCTGAGTGTATTTCGCTTGGGCATGACATAGTGGACAACTTGCAAGGATGTAAAATTGTGCTTGGTTGGGACTCAATGCCATTTTGGCAATGGCAGGAAAAAAGGAGGAATAAGTTGTGAGACCCAATCCTAAAAGGACTTCAAAAATATTTGTTAAATGGAATAGCTTGATGGATATTTCTCCAAGGATCTTACTCTTCGTCAAATCAAAGACAAAAATTGGTTGGTATAGGAATTTGATTCCCTTAAAGAACATATTTTAGGATATGTAATGAGTGTACATCGGCCTAATAGTTTTATTAGGGAAGCTAAAACTTGGGAGTAATTGTGAGTTGTATTGGACAACTTGCAAGGATGTAAAATTGTGCTTGGTGGGGACTCAATGCCATTTTGGCAATGGCAGAAAAAAAGGAGGAATAAGTTGTGAGACCCAATCCTAAAAGGACTTCAAACTATTTGTTAAATGGAATATTCTGATGGATATTTCTCCCAAGGATCTTACTCTTCGTCAAATCAAAGAGTAGGAGTTGTTAGGACTACGAATTGTACACCTTACAAATCCTTGTAACAATTTGATATTTTTGATGTGTTGTAAGTTGGCTGCTCATGGAATGGGATGCCACCATTGGAGGAATCCGTGAGATTCCTTGTATGACAGACTTTGCCAATTGGCTTGTATGATATGATAGGTGTAAGAGAACACTGATAGGAGGGATTACTTGTGGGATTAGTTGGAGCATCTTTGACCACTCTTTTTATCCAATTGTAAGAGTATCTTGTAAGAGGTTAGAAGGCTCCAATATCGAGTATTTGGATTGACTTGTTGTCTCTCTTATTTGTAGGAGTAAAGATTCTCGCTTGGGAGTTACATTGGAGGTGGGTTGTATGTGATGCAGGAGCATCCTTGAATTGGCATAATCTTGCATCACCCAAAAATCTCAATTGTGTAGTTCCCAACTTAACTTGTGAACACATCATGTTTTGCAGTATTTTGTCGTGCATAAGCCTAACTTGCATGTGTGTGTTGTTTTGTTTTGTCTCGCAATTTTCAACAGAGTGTATAATACAATGAAAATAAGCACTTCACGCTTATTTAGTGGAGTGCAATTACAAAGCACTAGAAAATCCACTTATTCAGTGGGGTGAGAACATACATCAATGAGAAATAACCAAGCTCACTAGTGGTACTGCCATCTAGTGTTCACTATGATCTTTCCAAAGCAATACAACTCATGAAATTGTTGCAACACTCCATAGTAAGCTTGATAGCATGAGTAATCAATGTGATCAAGAACCCAACAAGTGGTATACCTCAAATGGCTAATAATAATGTAGGTTGCTGGTCTGATATCAATGGTAACACGCTGCAAGTAAGTCTGGACAGTAAGGAAAACACCCAAAAACACCACCAACTCGATCCCAACACACCACAAACACACACAGGTTGATACACCTCAAAACAGCTCCAACTTTCACCAAATCTCCCTAGAAGAAGGATATATCAATCTAGAAATTGTATTCAAGCATACGCAAGTCTTGTCACTGGTACAACAGGTACAATGTCTCCAATATCGTCATAACACCTCAAAAATCTTCAAATTTTAGTGCTAGAGAGTTTGGAAATAGTAAGGATGGTCTTAGCACCCCTTCACAGGAAGAAACCAGGCTCATAAACATAGCGCTTCATCCTACAAACATTACTCCCCCTCCTCCATTGACATGGTACAGCCTGTACTAGATTGTACGACCAACTCTATTGCTTATAGCATCTTTTGCAACATGTCAGCCTGCAAGATAGGAGAAAGGCGACCAAATAGCATATAAAGGAAATCAAACACTAAAAAATATACCCACAAAAATGCTACCAATAGAGATGGTACGACCCAACAGCTAACAAAGTCCTGCAATCGCCCTTAAAACACAACAAAATCTTCAACAATCTCTTCACAATAGCAACCTATTGTTAAAAACACATAAAAACATCCATGATTGCAACCCAAAAATTGAATCTTCACTTTGCAGCTCACTGGTGATCTTTATATGAAACCACTCTAACCAGCTAGGAGGGTTTTCATCCCTGAAACTAGCAATTCCAAGAGGGTTTTTCTCCTCAAAAAATTATGGAAGAGCTCAGGTTCTCTCCAACAACAAAAGAAAATAACATTTCATGGCTGTTGGCGTTTAAATTCGCACCTCTGGAATGCGGATTTGAAAATGGACAGCTATGCACAGATAAACTGCTCTTCGAATTAGGAGGGGAAGCTCCCTCTTGCTGATGGTGTTGTAAGAAAGTAAACTAAAACTAAGCTGCCTATCTTTTTGATCAGCTTAGAGCACAAAGTTTATTAAACACAAACGCCGCAGCTGAGATTTTCTGTTTTGAGAACTTCAACTACGACTAACTTAAACTAAAGACGTTTCTGGCTTCTCAAGTAATAGTAGAGCAAGAGAAGCTAGAAATTAACAAGGTAGATTTTCTGACAAAGTACTTCAATAATCTCTCTCTCAACAAACACCTACACACTTCACTGTAAGTTGAAATCAAGATCCTAAAAGGAAAACATAAATAATGGAAATCTGAGATTTTGGATCAAGGCAAAGGAGGCTTATGATTTTATTACTCAAATCTCTGGAACAAAACTCCCTTCTAACATGCCTGGAACAAGAGGTTGCAGCTAAAAAGGCTTGCAATCTTGCTCTTCACACAATAGAAAACAGCAATTACACTAACTCCTTGTTGGCTAAAGAGGCTCAACAACTTGCTTATCACAACACAATTGAACAATACTTGAATAACAAATAGAAGGCACAATAGGCTCAGCGTTTTGTTATCACTCGCACAGTTAAAATAAACTAAATGAGCAAAGGCTCTTATTTATAGAGAAGCAGAGGAGTAGGGAACCCTAAAATCTCCTTGCTTTCACAATCTAGGGCTTGCTCAGCAAGCAAGCTTTATTACTAAATCTAGAAAGAAGATAACATCTAAAACCCTAGAAAGTAGAAAAAGCGGGAAACGCCAACTATTATATCTTATCTTATTTCTCTTCTCAAAGAATGGATAAGGATCATTCCAAGAATAGAAAGAAAGCAGGAAAGAAAGCTTCTAGAAGAAAGCTACTTTAAAGCTCGATCACATCCGCTAGGAAATTAGAAACAGTGTCCCGGTTCGGTGCATCTATACCATCAACAGCAAAGCACCGCTTTTCAAGAATATCTTCAGCATCTGCCATAGATCTCAGGAAATCTTCGACCTCATTGGCCGTTTTTTCAAACTTTGCTAACATCATGGAAGTGTGACTTGGCAGAGTCTTATGTTTTTCTTTCATTCACTTCAGTACAATCTTCTTGTTGTATTTTTCCTTTGTCCATATTCCACATCCTTTCGCATTCACCCTTTGAGAGAGTAACGCTTTCAGGCCACGGGGAATGGAAAAACACTTCTCAATCATATCAGGCTTTAGACTGCAAATCAATCTACCATCTGCTGACTGGATCTCCCTAGTAGCCGGGTTGTAATGCTTAATGCACGCGATTACGAACTCAAGGCTCTGAACTGATATAGGAATTGACGCTGTTGCGAGGAGTCCAGAATGTCCCAGGTTCCTGATTGAGTTGTTGCCTGCGCTCTCCAAGGCATGTAGATCGAACACTGGCTTGATATGATGCAAGTCTGTCTCAGCTGTTTTGATGTAATCGTGATAGAGAGCTGATTCGGCCTTGAAAACATTGGGAGTGTACTCCATTTCGGAAAACTTGAAGAATGACTGTAAACTCGCCTTGGTTATGATAAGTCTTGAACAATTTCTATTTTTAGAATGCTGATTTTTGTGCTCCAACGGACAGATTTTTTTAGAAATTTTTTTGAGATATGGGTTTTGCTCAAAATTTCGATGCAAGACAACCTAGATTGTCCGTTTTTGAAAATTTTGAATTTTGCCTGAAAAAGCAGCAAACCCTAATTTCTTCAATTTTTCCCGAAAAAAGTTGGCACCTGGTTTTGTTCAGAACAAGATTAGAAATGGACCCAGTTGATTAGATTTGCAAAAACCTTGACGATTGATCGAAAAAGCAACCAACCCTAGGTTTTGAAATTTTCTTTGAAAAAGTCGCGATATGGGTTTTCTTCGAAGACTGATTGAAAGGACCCAGATGGTTGAAATTTGAATGCACTGAGGTTTTCACTGTCATGCAAAATAAAAGCACTTGCTGCAACTTGATGAAGTTCTTGAAAAATCTTCAGAAGATTGAGACAAAAAGACCCAGATGACAAAAGAAAGGAAAGCCTTGGCCTTTTGCTTGAAAAATTCGATCTTCTGGAACAAAAAGCTTGAAAAAGCAAGGGTTTATGCTTGCTGATCTGAAAAATCTGATGTAAAACTAGCAAAGATGGATTCTTGAATCATAAAAATTCTTCAAACTTGCTGCTCCAACTTTCTCCTCTGAAGGCTACCTGCAAAAATAATGAAAAATACATTGAAAAGAGGTGTTAAATAGACTTTAGGGCTTTGGATTAGGTTTTGCTTTCTTTGCTTTTATTTCCAAAACCCTAAAACTCAGCTTCCTTGAACTTGGACGCCATCTTCCTTTTGCAATTTTGAAACTTTTTTGAAAATCTCAAAAATTTCTCTAAGGCATGAACATTTGCCCTTCTTCCTCAGGGGCGCCCACTTCCTTCAGTGTTAGTTTATTTTTTGATATTTTCAACTTTTCACCATTTTGACATGCTACTTCGCCTCAGATTTCCCGTTGACAGATTAACCTGAAGGCGAGCTGAAGGTTTCACAGGAAGCCTGACTGATCCTGAGAAAGAACTGCTGGAGGCACCTTTGGCAAAATCCTTCATTTCGACCTCCGAAATCATAAGTGCCCATTCCTTCCAGGGGCGCCCACTTTGTCCAGAGTTGCCATTTTCATGACCTTCAAATTTCTTCATTAGCTCCTCTTCTACAGACGATCTCATTGAATATGGAGCTCCAGGCATCGGATCGACTGAAGACTATGCTCATCGCGAAGCTGACGAAATATAAGGTGGGGTCTTCTGGAACGATCTTTGCCAAAAAATGAATTTAAGGCCTCCAAAAGTTTGGGCGCCCATCTTGGCTGGGGGTGCCCACTTTTAGCAAACTTAGTTTATTTTTAAATTTTTCTATGCTTGCTTCTGAAACTTTGTTCTCAGCTTTCGTCGAACCCCCTGTTCAGCTCTTCGTATCTGGTGACTACAAACTCTGATCGACGTGCAGGATATCTCGTTGGAGAGCTAGATCAATCGTGAAGAGATTTCGTTAGACACACATCTGCAAATTCATCTGACAAACCCCTTGAAAACTTGGGCGCCCTTCTTCACCTGGGGCGCCCATCTTCTCCACAGTCAAATTTTGATCTTTTTCAACTTTTTTTGTTCTGACTTTAGTGCGGTTCTCCCCTGTTCGTCGTTGAATCCCAGATGACTGAATGATATGTTGACTGCGCCGTTGGATTCACTGCGAAGCTAACAGAAAAGTGAGGAAGTTTGACCGGAGGCTTGAAACCCTAATTTTATCATATGATGCCCTAAAAAGGTGGGCGCCTTTCTTCAACAGGGGCGCCCAAACTCAGCAGTGTTAGAAAATTTTCTTCATTTGTCACTTTCTTTATCGTTCTTCGTGATAGCTTCCTGAATTCATCTTCTGTTGAATACCCTGGATGTTAAATCTGATACCTGGCAATCAAATGATCTCCATTGATGACCTCAGAGCTCCAGATATGCTTTTGAAAAAGCAGAATAGACCTAGTAGGGCAAAACTGATCTTTTTAAGATTCTGACTGCACCAACCTGATATGGACGTGTTTTGAGCCAATCAAAATTAGTTCGGACTCTATCAGACCAACTTTCTATTTTTAGAAAGTTTTGCCAATAGCCATTTCTAAAGAAACCCAGAAAAACCCAGAAAACGTTACTAATTTTAGAAAATTTCTAAAAAAAGCAGTTTTCCTAAAATTTAGGGATGAAAAACTAAGATCTGGGTTTTGTGGATTAAGCTGCTCTGAGCAGACCCAGATCGTCAGAATTTGAAAATTTTGTGTTTTAACCCCTCATGCAAGACGTGCACACCCAAATTTTGACCTTTTTGACTGATTTAACAAGACTTTTACTCATTTCTTCAAAATATCCAAGTGTAACAAAAATTTTAATTTTGGGGTACAACAATGGCTAACCTTTCAAATGAGCCCTCAACCTCCTTTTATAACTTTTATGGAGGGAAAATAACAATAATAAAATATAATAATCCCCTTTTCCTCGACAAAGACCTTTTTGATAAATAAATAATAATTCAATGTGCAAAAAGGCCCCCATTCCTAGGTGTCCGATTTGGAGCACAACTTAAACACCTTTTTGAATGAAATATTAAACTAAGCTGTCCTTTTAATATTTTCGACATTAGACAACTTAAGTGAATAATTATTTAATAACTTAATAATTTACCCAAGTTGCGGAAAGTATAAAAATATTATAACTATGCAATTTGACCATACCAAAGCGATCTTGAGGTCATGGGATGATGAATAGAAGCAACTTGGTGACTTTCTAAAAATAGCAAACTCATTCATGAAGTTTGGAGAGGTCCAAAATGGTCAGAAATCAATTATGAAAACATCAACGGTGTCACGTCTCAGACTTTGATGTTGTTTTGTCCATGGCTTTGTGTGGATTTATTATATGAATGATGGTGTGTTAGAGTAATATGATATAATACAATACTTTGGTGTGTGGAAATGTGAAAAATATTTACTTTTGAAATTGTGAACGCATTTTATTTTAAAATATGCAAGATAGAACAAAATAGAAGTATTGATTTAATTATTGCTTTGATTTATATCTCTATATCGGTTACTAATACAAATTCGTTGTTGCACGCCTGAGTGCACTTGAGTTGCAAGTGGTCGAAGACCAAGAGTGTGATTGAGGAAAGAAGGCTAGCTTCCCGATAGGGTAAAAGAGGAGGAACTCTCGGTCACACACACAGGACCTAAAAATCATATAGTTGCATTTAGGCAATGTCTGTTTTAATTTGATTGTTTTGAGTTACTTACAAAATAGGTAATAAATGGTTTGAATAAATAAATAATAAAAATAATAACATAAATATAAATTAATTATTAATTGTAGTTTTAAAAGGATTATGATTTTTTTTTTATTAAATCTATCTTAATTAACAAGCCAAATAAATATGTGTTTATGAAGTAAATATTTATTGAATTATCTATCCCACTTTCTGTGCAAATAATTGAAAATCTTTTTATTAAATTTTGTTTATTTATGAAATTGAAATAAAATGGAAATATTTTATTTGCATATGTTTTAATTCAAAGTCCAAGATTAGGAGAGAGGAAACTAATATTAAATAGAAAAGACAGTCCCGAGAAAATTGGGTTCTGGAAATTCTTCTTAAAACCAACAATGTTCTTGGCAAGTGGCAATCTCTTTATTTTTGCATGTAAATATCTGCCAAGAAAATTATCCATCTGTCACTTTGGAAGGGTTTGCATGACTCTCGGTAGAAGGGAATAAGGATTTAAGGTGGAGAGAATATAGAAGCTGAGGAAAAAAAAATAACCGGGGGCTCAGGGAGAAGTAGACTGAATGAAATTCTGGACATCTGCAACTGGAGTAATTTGCCAGGTTTTTCCATTCTTTTCTTTTAAACCAGTTTGAATTTTAGTATGAAATTGGAGAATTTGTATGCAAGATTTTATGAAAATGAATACAAATGCCTGAGAAAATGTCTTCAAGTTTTATTTTTAAATCTGGGGAAAAAACCTTCTCTTCATTTGTTTACATTGTTGAGAAAATGCCCAATTTCTTTCTTCCAGAGTAGGGTTATATTCTTTTGCAATCTGTATTTCATGAAACTGCCCTCATTTGCTATTCTTTTGTACAGAAATTTGTGAGAGAAAAGATAGCATATGAAATTATATATATATATAATATATATATACACAAGAATTTGCATTCCTGTGCACATATATATATATATACTCAAAAATTTCGCATGTAAACCTTTACCAGACATTATTTCGAAATTATTTTTGAATGAATTTAATTGCAGTTGAATGCTGGGTGAATTCATGTTTTTAAGAGTTGTTTTTAATGTATGGGGAAGGAATTTTAATTCCCAGCCCGTCTCAAGGGAAGGGACGGAGCTGTGGGGAGGCTCGCGCCCTCCACAGGCCGTCTGTGGAGGGGGCGCGGCCTCCTCACAGCCCGCGCCCTCCCTATGGGAGAGGCAAGGCCTCCCAGCATCCTTTGGGGTGCTTATACCTCATTTTGAAACCATAAAAATCTGTTCATTCTGTGTGCGCGGCCATAAAAACGTGAGGGTGAAAACGAATATGATAATCTGTATTTTTTTTAAACATATATATATATATATATAAATGTGAACTTACACAGGAAAACCATCTTCAGAATGTGATATATTTTTGACAAATATATATAAACATCTCAGTATCTTTGAAGCTGGAAATATGAAAATGTATCTCTTGGAATCATGCAAATTGGCGATCTTCTTTTGGTCACATTGTCTTATGTTTACATACAGATGTAGATTTTTGAATATTAGTATATAATAGAAAACTCAGATGCAAATTTGCAAACCTCTGTTTTTTGAACGAATTATCCTGTTTCTGTATATTATTTTTAACCAGAAATTTGTAGCAAATTGGGAATTTCACCTTCAAATCAGCTTGAATTTTGAAGATATAGAAATATACATAAATCTGAGAACACTGTTTTATACAGAAAATTATTACTTCTACTTGTGTTCATACACTGAAAATATCATGATGTACATACATTTTTACATTTGAAAACCAAAGTTGAATAAGAACATTCAAGAGAGTAGCTTGGAGTGAAAATAGATTTCTTTACTAAACAAGAGAAAATTTACTGAGAAAAGAGCAGATTTTATTTTAATACTGAAACTTTACAACCTATTCTTTTGTTCAACATGATAAAATGGAACTCAAAAGATGTTTTGAAACTCTCTTTTGGAAACCTAAGTATGAGTGGAAATCAGTTTGATAAACATTTTATGGATATGGATAAAGGAAGGAAATTCTTTTTAGAATCAGTAAAATGCATGAAGCATGTAAGGAAAATGCACAACTTTCTGTTTTTGCACTTTATTATACTATATTTTGGTAACTTCCGGGACAGGATGCCGAAGGTGGATCCACAAGGACGGTAGTTTTACCTTTTCTAAAACTACCACTTGTTTTTTTTTATATTTATACTTGGCCAAGCACTCGTACCATTGAAATAGATGGATTTGTTTAAAAGCCTAGAAATATATGTATTTGAGTCTCTGCCACCTGTTGCATGAAATATGTTTTCTCATGTTAGAAATGCATATAGGCACCAGGCATGCATCGAGAGTTCCCTCCTGTTTTACTGTGTCAGGTTGCTAGGCTCCTTATGCAGGGCCGGGGATTTCTTCGAGTTAGGAAGGAACCCGGGGAAGTCATGTACTTCGTGGTTGGGCGGAAAAGGCGTCTGAATCACACTCTTGGCCCCAGCTCGCAAGAAGACCGATGGTGTCACGGCGGTTGGAGGATCAAAGTTTTTATTTTACTATTTATGTACTTGAGTATCTTACTGGAATGGCTTGTGAAGCCCATTGTAAATGTAATTGTATTTGGCATTTGTTACTGCAACATTGAAATAGATGTGTTATTAAGATTTTGATATAACATTGATACAAATTTATTTATTGAAGTTATTGGTCTCACACAAATGTGAATATTTATTGGTTTATTGATCTCTTTTGAGTATGGGTGAATATATGTGAAAATGCATTAATTTGGCCATGTGCATAATCATGATGAAATGCAAATGTTATAATTTATATACATAAAATGAAATTTGTTTTAATTCTTTTACATTGAGTTTACTTTGAAAACTCTTATTAATGGCATAATTTTTAAAGTAAACTTTTGAACAGATTGAACAATTTAAAAATGCTTTTGCTCATCTCGCAAGCATTACAAACGGATTGCATCCCACCAATTGAACTCACTGCCATGATCAACAACTCTGCTAAACTGATCCTATGCTCTCCAAGAACTTTGGAGTTCTCCCTTACTCACCAATTAGCCTATGGGAAAACTCAGAAAATAGGCTAATTGTCCACAAACTGATTTTGCTTAAAATGGGGACATTACAAATCATCAAGGCTGATGAGGGGTGCCACTAATGGACCCAAATTTGAATGTAAAATGGTAGAAAGCTTTCAAATGGTTCTCATCATGAGTGGGCCCATGCTAGGCCTCCAACCTCTATATAAGGTGGGCAATTTCATCAGTTTGGATCATCTTTGGACATCATATCTTGGGCCCTAAATTGCAAAGTTGAGCATATGTGTTCACCTATTGTATTTGAGGAGGAAAAACCTTAGGTTTTTGAGGCTAGTGGATGAAACTCCATTGGTTTCTTTGAGTTTGAAGGACAAAACCCCCTTGGATTCTTGAGGGCAACTTCACATAGAGTTGCATCTGCACTTCAAGCTCAGTGGGGTTTTCAATGTTTGGATTTTGGACATTTCATTTTTTTTTATAATATTTGTGATCATTGTAATGTTTGTTATCAAAAAACAATTGAAGCAACAATTTTTTTTAACCATTGAATGAACTATTTGGATGAAAAACATTCTTCTAGGTAGTCTATATGAGCAAATCTATCTGAATGTGTGATGAGTCTTTCATATTTAATCATTTTGGTTGAAACTCAATACAATATTTCAGATCTGAATGTTTTTACATAAATATTTAGCGAAGGGTCATTACACATAAATACAAGGCTTGTGATGGAGGATTGTATGGTTGTTAGGGTGCATGAACATGCTACCAGTTTTTCTCTAGATAGTGTTGAAGATCTTGATAGCACAACTATACTCCATTGTATTGTAATCTTTGTTTTAAGATAATATAATATAACTAGTGCTATTGTTGCTGGTTTATTTCTGAAAGAGTTTTCCTAGGGTTCATCTTGTGTTTTGTATCTTTACTCTATTAAAACTTATAGTGATTTAATAACTTTTTGGATTACACTCGTAATTAGATTAGGTTGCTTTCTTTCATTTGTTATTCGAGTTAGAGTCACTTATTTAGATCCATGGGAGGAAAGGGCATTTTGACCTTGTTATTAATCTTTGTTTCAGTGGGCATTTCTGCATAGGTGAATCCTTTTCAATCACAAATAATGACTAGCACATCAAGAATGGAGATTTAAAAGTTCAATAGACAAAACTTTGAGCTTTGGAAGACAAGATGGAAATCTTGTTGGTGGTTCGTGATCAATGGATTGCAGTGACTAGTTTCATTCCTCGAGATATGGATGTAGAGAAGCATGCTAAACTTGATTGAAAGGCTATATCTTATCCAATAGGGTCCTATTGTGTTTAGTGCCTATATTGGCAACACAAGATTGTTTCTTGAGGAAACAAGTGTGATATGCAAATCAAGACTTGGTAAGAAAGAATTGGTTTTAACTCCTCTTTTGATCAGCTTTGTAGATTTAATTGAAATAAAAAGCCATTTTGGGAAAAGCTAAGGGATGTGATTAGAACCTAAAAGTGAGATTTCTTGAATAGAACCTAATAGGTTTGAAATCCAGTTTTGAAGGTTACAATGACTAGATACATCTAAATTTCCAAATAACCAATGGTTTGGCATTGGGTTCTACCCAACTCTAATTAATCATCAATTATCTCCAATGGGTCTGATATCTTGATTACTCCAAGAATGTCACACTTATCACAATCTCATGCATATGTTTTGAACACTTGGCAAAATCTCATGCAAATTATTGGAAGATCCAAGGCCGTCCTAAGATGCATAGTACTATTGTCACCACTGTTTAATAAGTAAAGAAGATTTCAGAGGTGAAGGTAATCTTTTCTTTTTTGGAGAAGTGATTTATGGTGAAGTGTGAAGAAATGAGATTGAGTTAGTTATCTAGAGCATCAATGTTTATAGTTCCTTCAAAAATAGGGTATGCTGGAGGTAGAGCTCTTTGGAAAATGTTGCATGTGTTCAAGAACATGGGCAAAGTGATTAATGGTACTTTCCCTATCATGTGCATATTGCTGTTCCAAATCTTTCCGCTGCTGTTTAACACATCTATTATCATTCTCAAGACCATATCCATAGTCTGTGTTGTTGGAGTTTTATTTGCCATCTTGGGTCATTGGATACAAAGATACATGGAAGGATCGTGAATCTTGAGCCCTAGCTTCCCATAGTTTGGCCTCATATGGGTGGGTATACAAAGTGAGAAATGATACAAATACGAACTTGAATGACACTAGAAGGGATATAAAGTGTGTATGCTCTAACACCATTAATCTAAGCCTAGGATGGTGCTCAAAGGATAGACACACTTAATGAACTAAATGGGCTACGATAGAAATGTAAATATGAATGGTAGAGGTTGAGAACTATATTAGAGTGTAGAGAAAGAGGGGAAAATGAATGTTAGAACAAGCTAGGGGTGCCAAGGAGGATTGTGATGGAAAATTTTATTATGCACGAGTTATGTACATTATCCAAGAGGTTGGATGTATTGAATGCCTAAGCTATTCTCTTGTTATATTTCCAAGTTGAATTGAGGTGTCCTCATACAAAGAATGGTAGCACATGATTATAGTAATATATATATGTAATGTCCCCATCTCATCAGTAATCCGTTGTGACACTCATCCGCCTATTCCGGAAGCCTGTAGGCAGGAATGAGGTAAAATTAGGGTTTCCAGTTCGGAGGTTCCTTGGCATTTTCTATGAATTTACTATTTATAGTAAATTCTTTTTTAAGCAGTATGGTGTTAGTCAGCTTTCAGTACTTCATTTCCAGTTGGAGCATTTAATTGCAGTTCTTATTTGCCCTCTGAAGGCATTTTTTATGTTGAAATAAGGCATTAAGGCTATATTATGCAATTGACCCCCTTGGCCTAGTTGAACAACTTAAAGTTGTGTTTAAAAAGGGGACCTTGAAGGGTGACGCCTTCATGGAGAGTTTTAATAATTTTTTATCATGAATATTATGCCTTGGGAAAATAGACGCCACTTTTCTAAAAGTGAATTTTAAAATAAAGTGAAAATTCTTATGATGCAATTTTGGACACCACCTTGAGAAGTTGAAAGTTTTGGGAATTTGAAGGGTCTCCTGTGTCTTTTGATCTGCTTCTCAGGCATTTGAAGAGTTTGTGAGCTCTTATTTATTGAAGGTCTTTGCTCCAGCATTTCATCTATGAAAATTATGCTAAAGTTATGCTGTCGAAATGACAATTGACATATTGCTTCGAGGATGTCTACCTCCTAGCCTTTCATCCAATTTCGTGTTTGCAATATAACACCTAATTGGCTACATTGCTGCTTCTCAACATCAAACTAGCAGATTGAGCATCAAAGATTGAAGAATTTTGGAGTATTTTCACAGTTTTGATTTCCTGGTTTATCTACAGCTGAAGCTGATTTGTGTTCATATCTTTTGGAGTGATTTTATTTTTGTTCTAGGTACTTTGGCAATTCATTTATTGACTCAAGGCGCCACCTTCCACAAAAAATTAGAATTTAATTCCAAGCTGCTGATTTTATCTTGCAAAATCGATTTTCCAAGGAGGCCGTACCATTTGAAGGAGCATTGGAATTCGTGCTAAATCAATGGGAGCTTTTGGTCGTTGTTTCTGGACTTTATCCTGGGCACCAAACCTCTAGAAAGCTTCTACAATTGATATCTCTTCATTCGGAGGTAAATTGATCAACTTATGAGCATTTCATGAATTCACAGTTTGCTGGTTGAATTTCCAGAATTCTGATTTTTATATCAGATTGTTTCAATTTCCAGTTTTTGGTCTTATACTTTAGTATTTGAGTGTTATATCATTGTAAAAGTTCATACCTCATATCTAAGGTTCATTCCTTATCATTGTAATTTGTAATCTGCAGAGTTTAATTTGTAAGGTTGTGATTAAACATTACTAATCCAACCAATCTTTCAGTTCTGCAATTACTTACTGTTTATCATTAAATTACCCCTGGATGGTTTACCGCCAGTGTGGACAATCTGTTTTGTAACTCTCTTATACCCACTTTCATAGTGGTGAATCCCCACAGCTCTATGGATGCCCGCCGCAGCGGATGAATTGTTTTTATTGTAATCTTTTCCCCCCACTGTTTGGTGGTAGTGTGGAAATGCTTTTCATGGCTGGTTATCCGCCTATCAGTTTATAATTTCAAATTTCTTCACTCCATCATATGTTAGCACCTCGCCCTCAGTGGGATCTTGAGTGCACATTCTTGACGTTGAGTAGTTTTCAATTCAAGTTCAGTTTTCAGTTTGATGCTAACGCTAATCCAGTTAACTATTGCTGGTTATGTTGTGTTAATTCTCCGAAAAAATTGGTTAGCATATTTCAATATAAAGGAGGGTCATGAACAATTTGACAGTTACAATAGTGCTGCTCCACCAAGTTTTGGCAAGATTCCTTCGTATAGCCATTATTTGGGAATGTCATTGCAATTGATTGCACGAAATATTTCTATTAGAACGGCTACCACTAAATGTGTGTGGCAAGATTTGCAAAAATTTCCTAGAAGTTATCGTATGCACTATAATCGACTGAAATCTCATATCTTTAATATAATTATGTGTTTAATTTAAAACTAAGTTGCTGAATTGGAATCAGGTAGGGGTATGTGGGTATGGTACGATGGTGTGGCAAAAAATTTCGTGGGGGTTGTGTACGTTTGGGTACATTCATACAAAAAACATAAATATATACTTTAAAAATTAAATGTATTAAAAATAAACATATTATTATTTAATAATGATGTATAACTTATACAAGTTTTTTATTTTTAAATTTTTATTAATTTATAATTTTATTATATAATTATTTATATATAATTGTTTTTTAGATTGCAGGAATCGAAATCGGGTAGCCGCCCCCATATAAACTATAGTGTGCCTAGTAAAAAATTTTCACGTGACCAGTGACATTGGCAAAACATGCCCTCCGCTACCACGGGGACGGTGGGGAGACTAGACCTTGTGACCTCTTGCCTGCAATATTTATATATAATTTAATAAACAATATATTAATATAATATATAATAGTTTATTTTAATAGATAGTGAATGACCTTATCAATTGAGTCCCCATTATAGGGACCCATTGGTCAAGTGACCCTAGTGGGTAGATATCTCATAACTAGGTCTTCTCCCCATCCCTTCTCATCACAACCCTATCCCTAGGTTGTGAAAGAAATAGTCTTAGTCATTAGGGAAAAAAAAAAATATATCACTATGCGGACCAGATCCATCGTACCCACATATTGTTTATTAAATTATATAATAAAATTATAAATTAATAAAAAATTTAAAAATTAAAAACTTGAATGACCTTATCAATCGAGTCCCCATTACAGGGACCCATTGGTCGAGTGACCCTAGTGAGATACGTCCCTTCTCGTCGCAACCCATCCCCAAGTTGGGAAAGAACTAGTCTTAGTGATTGGGGAATCAAAAAAAAATATCACTGTGGACCAGATCCATCCTACCCACATATTCTTTGATTGAGGCCTAGTAATATAATATATAGTTTAATAAACAATATAATAATATAATAGACAAGTTTTTAATTTTTTAAATTTTTATTAATATATAATTTTATTATTTAATTTAATAAACAATATATTGACATCCCAATATGCTAATTACTAATACAATATTTAATATATAATTATATAATCTATTATATGATTTTATTATATAATTATTTATTTATAATTTAATAAACAATATACTAATATAATATAATAAATATATAGTAGTTTATATTAATAGATATTGAATGACCTTATCAATTGAGTCCCCATTACAGGGACCCATTGGTTGAGTGACCCTAGTGAGATACGTCCCTTCTTGTCGCAACCCATCCCCAAGTTGGGAAAGAACTAGTCTTAGTGATTGGGGAATCAAAAAAAAATATTGCTATGCGACCGGATCCATCCTACCCACATATTCTTTGGCAGATGCCCTGATCGTCCCTCCATTTCCATTATCCGACTTGTCGTAAAAAATGAGTGCAATCAAAGACATTTTCAAGAATTAAAAATGTGGTTTAGGGTTTTTTTGAGGTCAAAAACAAAAAATATGATTCCACGCTACTTTCTTGCTGATTCCATGCCAATTTCGATTTTGGGATATTTCTGTAATGTCCCCAATTTAGCCCTACGCTCTTCATTTGGATTTAGCCTATTTCCGGAAATCCGTAGGCTACTCAGATGTGCAAATTTAGGGTTTCCACTTTTAGTAAGTCTTGCTTCCAGCTCAGTTCAGCTTTTTGTTGGTTTTGAGGTGAACCTACTATTTTTGGCATTGACATCATCAACAGTTCAACTCAAGTCATCATGCTACTTTTGGCAATCCATCAGTTTCAGTTTTGGCATTGGTTTTGGTTATCTCCTTGGACTAAGTTTTATACTTAGTCAATTTCATGTTTTTAAGTTGTACCCCATGCCTAGGCTTGATGACTTCAAGTTGTTTTTAAAGAGGGGACATTAAGGGGTCTATTTGAGCATTTAATATTTTGATAAATGTTTTATTGTTGCAACTTGAAAATGGACGCCTAAAGGAAGATGATAAATATTTTATTAATTCAAAAATAAAGTGAATATGTGAGAGGTGGCGTCCCTTGGGGAATTTGAACAGTTTCTTGTTGGAGTTACAAGTTGCTTCATTTGCCCAACTGAAACTTATTTATTGATGCTTTGAGCCTTCATTCTTATCTTTGGAAAATATTGTAAAGTTATGCTGTTGGTTTGAAATCCAGAATCCGGCTAAGGGAAAGCTTAGCAAGTTTACTCCATTCTTCGGGCCTGAAACTATGGTTCCCTAGATAGTCTATTGGGAGTGTGCTTCATCGAGAAGTACATATTGAGCATTATTGTGGAGTTTTGGTGAGATATTTCCAGTTTACATGTTGCTGGTTATTATTTGGCTGAAGGAGATTTTATATATATAGCTCTTTGTATGATTTTATTCTGGTTATGGGTATTTGTTCATAGTGTTTCTATGCATGAGGCGACCCTACTTGGAAGTTTGCAGATTTTATTTTGCTGATTCTAATTTTTAAGGTGAAAATCGCCCCTCAAGAAGGTCGTACCATGCTAGGACTGCCTTGGAATTCATGCCAAATGATTCTTTGAGTTTTGATGCAGTTTGTGGGTTGGAGATTGGGCGCCTACACCTTAGAATACTTTTGCAATTTATCTCGCATCATTTGGAGGTGTATTTGGAGAGTTATGAACATTTCATTGATTCACAGTTTTTTGGTTCACAGTTTCAGTTTGCTGGTTTTTATTATCAGATTTCAATAAGTTCAGTTTTTAGCTTCAATCTCAGTATTTGAGTAGTTTAGAACTTGAAAGATTCATTCCTCTCACTTTTGCTCTCATTCTATCATTGTAACACTTGTAAATTGCAGATTTCTTAATTGTAAGGTTGTGAATTAGTAGTACTAATCCAACCATTGTTATTACTGCATTTACTTGTGCTTTCTAATGCATATACAATAACCCCTGGATGGTTTACCGCCAGTGAGGAGGAAATTACTTTGTATTTACATCTCTCACCCATTGTTAAGTGGTGAATCCCCACTCATGAGTGGATGCCTGCCGCAGCGGATGAATTAGTTTGAATTGTTTGTAGTATTCCCCCCACTGTTTAAGTGGTTGAGCGGAAATCTTTATGGTTGGTTCACCACCTCTTTCAACTTACAGTTGTATTTACTTTCAATTATAATTTAGTTTCCTCCGCCATATGTTAGCACCTTGCAAAGGATCTTGTGTGCACATTCTTGGCGTTGAGTGCAATTTCAGTTGATTCCTTTTTGAAGCTAACGCTAATCCATTTGGCGTAGTGCTGGTTTGTGTTGTGAAAACATTGAAGAAAAATTAAGGGGCATATTTCAATTTCGTACTTGGAATCGGCCTAGTTTTTTGGCAATTTGGTAACTTAGATTTAAAGAAATTTGATTGATGTAGCAAGTGTCCTCTAGCAACTAGTTTAATTATGCAAAGTTTTATCATGCAAGAGTTATGTACCTTATCCAAGAGGTTGGATGTATTGAATGCCTATGCTATTCTCCTGTTTAACCACAAAGCTGAATTGATTTGTCCTCTTACAAAGAATGGTAGTATACAAATTAAAAATATGAAAATCATAAATATATACTTTAAAAATTAAATCTATTAATTAAAAATAAGCATATTAATATTTAATAATGATGTATAACTTATACAAGTTTTTTAATTTTTTAAATTTTTATTAATTTATAATTTTATTATATAATTATTTATTTATAATTTAATAAACAATATACTAATATAATAAATAGTAGTTTATATTAATAGATATTGAATGACCTTATCAATCGAGTCCCCATTATAGGGACCCATTGGTCGAGTGACCCTAGTGGGCAGATATCTCATAACTAGGTCTTCTCCCCATCCCTTCTCATCGCAATCCTATCCCCAACTTGGGAAAGAACTAGTCTTAGTGATTAGGGAATCAAAAAAAAAAAATCGCTACACAAACTGGATCCATCCTACCCACATATTCTTTGATAGAGGCCCTGATCATCCCTACATTTCCATTATCCAACCCATCATAAAAAGTGAGTGTAGTCAGAGACATTTTCAAGAATTAAAAATACGGTTTAGGGTTTTTTTAGGTCAAAAAACAAAAAATGTGATTCCGTGCTAATTTCTTGCTGATTCCGTGCCGATTCCGATTCTGGGACATTTCGTACTCGGAATCGGCCTAGTGTTTTGGCAATTCAGTAACTTAGATTTAAAAGAATTTGATTGATGTAACAAGTGTCCTCCAGCAACTGGATTAACTAGTTAAAGGACTAGCAAATATTGGTTGGTCTAGTAATCCATTTGTTCTAAAACTTGCAATATGAATTCAAAAAACTTAACTTAGAACAAGTTAGGCGTGTCAAGGAGAATTGTGATGCAAAGTTTTATTATGCAAGAGTTATGTACCTTATCCAAGAGGTCGGATGTATTGAATGCCTATGCTCTTCTCCTGTTTGACCATAGAGCTGAATTTAGTTGTCCTCTTACAGAGAATGGTAGTATATGATTATATATATAAAGAAAGGACATGAATGATTCAACAGTTACAAGAGTGTTTGCCACCCCACTCAGTTTTAGCAAGATTCCTTTGTATAGCCATAATCAAGGAATGTCACTGCAACTGACTGCATGAAATAGGTCTGTTAGAAAAGATGCCACCAAATTTGTGTGGCAAGAATGGGGAGGAGTTAGATTTTTGTGTTACCACCACACGTTCTGTAGGTGATGACTATGCTGCTAATGAAGCCACAAAAGCCACATGTTAGTGCTAACAGAGTTATGCATTCCTGAGTGCTCTACATCCTCCTGGACTAAATATACCTGTTTTCTATCAAACTCCAACCCAGAGAGGTTATATTCAGGCTTAACCCACTGGCATCTAACCCACAATGAAATTCAATCTTGGACAGCCCAATGAGGATTCATATCTCAAGATCTGTACTTATTTCCAGGTAGATCTTTGCTAGAACTATTACCCATTTTACACTTGATCCAACAACAATTTTCTGATCAATCTTTCAAAAAATATAGTTCCCAAACTCTTGTTTACTCTCCAGCAGATTGTCTTCTCCATTCATTCCAAACAAGACAGACCCGTTCATCACACTCAATATTGAAGTATTAAAGATGATTTATTCTACAAATACCAGGATTTCAATTGGAACTTTTCAAAGCATTCATCTAATTAGTCCACAAGACAACCATTAAGTTTTTCTTAATCATGTGTAATGAATGTTGACCTCGATCTCCCCCCCAAATCTGACCTTCCCTCTGCTCTAGAATACTGAAGAGAAGCCAAGTGCCTAGAAACACATTGCTCTGTCCAAGCCTTAGTTGCAGATGAATCCAAAATTTACACAGCACCAACCCAAGCCCTGAACACTCTCAATGAAAATCAGAAAAGCTGATTTTATTATGGTAAATTCGAGTTGTATTAATGAAGTAAAGAGTCAAGTTCTTTATAGAATTTACAATAAGCAGATTTAGAAATAAATCTGGATGTTTCTAAAACAAAACAGAAGTAAACTAAAACAAAAGAATGGAAGAATCTAAACTAATAGATTACAATATTGAGCATTAATATATTAAGCAAATATTAATCTAATACCCTCCCTTAACGCTCAATCTATCAACTACACCAAGGTGCCCCCTAAATTTGATAAACTTACCCGGGCTCAGAGACTTGGTGAGAATATCGGCAGTCTAATCCTTTGTTGGAACATACTGCAATGCTACTGATCCATCTTCGACAGGCTGGCAGATGAAATGACAATGAAGTTCAACATGCTTTGTCTGTTCATGGAAGACTGGATTTTTGGTGAGTTTCAACACCCCTTGATTGTCACAGTACAAGGGGTAAGGTCCTGCTTGAGACATTTGCATGTCAGAAAGCATCCTTTGAAGCCAAACCGCCTCACAAGTTGCTTTAACAGCTCCCCGATATTCAGCTTCAGTAGAGGAGAGAGCCACTACCTGCTGCTTCTTGCTGGTCCATGTGACTGCACCTGTGCCCAAACTAAATACATACCTTAAAGTAGATTTTCCATCATCACCAAAACCTGCCCAATCTAAGTTTGTATAGCCAATCAACTTAGGATCTTTGCACCTTCCATATAGAATGCCAAAGTCGGAAGTACCTTTCACATATCTCAACACACGCTTTGCTACAACCCAATGTTCAGCTTTAGGGGCTATCATGAAGTGAGAGATGTAGCTCATTGCAAAACTAAGATCAGGTCTAGTGGCAATGAGATAAATGAGGCTGCCCACTAGTTGCCTGAATGTTGATTCATTCTCCATAGGTGAAATTGATTTGGCTGATAACTTTAGCCCTTTCTCCATAGGTGTAGTTGCAGGTTTGCAATCAGTCATCCAAAACTAGTCCAACAAGCTCTTGGCATACTTGGACTGAGAGATAAGGTACTGCCATTAGTCTGCCAAACCTCTACACTGAGCTAATAACGGAGGAGCCCCAAATCTCTCATGTCAAATGATTGACTGAGATTATGTTTTATCTCCTTAATTAGATGATCTGAGCTGCTAGTAATGATTAAGTCATCAACATAGACAACAAGCAACAAGATATCATTACCAGTTTGTTTGACATATAGATTAGAATTAGAAGGACTACGCTGAAAACCATGATCCACTAGGTACTTATCAATTTTCATGTATCATGCCCGTGGTGCCTGTTTAAGGCCATAGAGTGCTTTCACGAGTCTGCAAACTTGGCGTTCTTTACCAAGAACCTTGAAACTAGGAGGTTGCATCATGTAGACTTCTTCTTATAGATCACCATTCAGAAACGCACTCTTGACGTCCATTTGATGGACTTTCCAACCAAACTAAGTTGCAATAGCGAGGACAAGCCAAATAGTACTCATTTTGGCTGTAGGAGCAAAAGTCTCCTTATAATCAATGCCCTCTTTTTGTGAGAACACTTTGGCTACCAATCGAGCCTTATACTTATCAAGGGCTCCGTTAGCCTTATACATAACTTTATACACCCATTTGTAGCCAATAGGTTTCTTCCCAGGTGGAAGATCAGAAAGGACCCAAGTGTCATTCTTCAGAAGGCTATGATGTTCAACTTCCATAGCCTGTTCCCACTCAAGTATGCCTTTAGCCTCAGAATATGTTTGAGGCTCAGAGATGCTGTGCAGATTGGCCATGAGAACAAAATTAACAGTATTCTGCTGCTTGCTCTTCTTTCGAGCAGTTCTACCCTCGATCAATTCATCATCATGAAGATCACTAATGGTTTTAGCATACCATTTAGGCTGGAGAGTAGAAGTACTAATAGTGGAAAGAGGTGGAACAACATCACCAGGTGTGGATGGTATAGAATTAGCTAGATTAGGATCCAGATTTGGTGGAACATTCTACTGAGGTGGCTACTCAACTGCAAAATCTCTCCCATCAGGTGGACTTAGGGGAAGACAAACACCCAATTCAAAATCTTTTGGAGGTTGTTCCTCAGGATTCACAGAAGTAGAAGAGGGAAAGAAAGGCCTAGTAGTTTCATCAACCACAACATCACGACTAAAGATTAGACGATATTAATCTACATTAATCAGCCTGTATGCTTTATGATTCTCGCTGTAGCTAGTGAACATGAGTTTCTGGCGTTTAGAATCCAGCTTAGTGCACTTAGCATCTGGAACCCAAACATGAGCAGTAGAGCTAAAAAATTTCAAGTGGTTGACCTTAGGCTTGCGTCCAGACCAAGCTTCTTCAAGAGTCATCTTCTTAATGGCATGAGTAGGAGACCGGTTCAGAAGATAGACTACAGTATAAACTGCTTCAGCCCAGAATTTCTTAGGAACATGTCTATGCTCCAACATAGAACGATCCATTTCAGTAATGATGCTATTTCTACATTCTACGACACCATTCTGTTGAGGGGTGTACAGTGTGGTAAGTTGGCGCTTAATGCCATGTGCAACACATAAATTGGAGAAGTCAAAAGAACAAAACACCCCCCCATTATCAGACCTAAGAGTAACTATTGGAGAACCAGACTCTTTTTCAACTAAGGCCTTATATTGCTGAAATATACCAAACACATTTGATTTGTTTTTCAATAAATACACCCACATTTTTCTGCTGAAATCATCATCAAATAATAAAAAATACCTGCAACCAGTAATTGAAGGAGTATTCATTGGGCCAGATAAATCAGTGCGAACCAATTGTAATACCTTGGAAGCTCACCATGAGTCACCATCTGAGAACGAAGTCCGATGCTGCTTCCTAGCCTGACAAGCCTCGCATACTCTATGATTTTGAGTCTGAATTGCAGGTAGGCCACCAACCAAATCATCACGAGATAACTGAGAGAGATATTGCATGTTTAGGTGCCCATAATGTTGATGCCAGAGGTTGCTGATGGAAGTACTCTTGGCTGCCATAGTGTGCTCTTGAGAATCACCAGAATCAACAATTCTATATAGACCATGATCCTCAAATCCCTGAACGACTGTAGTGCGAGTCTCTCTATCAACAATGCTGCATGTGTGCATGCTGAAAACAATATCAAGCTGAGGAGAGTAAGTCATAATCTGACTAACAGAAATTAAGTTCAGCTCCATGCCAAGTACGAAGTATACATCGAGAAATATTAAATTTCTCCCTCCAGAATGAATCTGCATGTTGGCCTTGCCGACAACAGTATACTCCTCGCCTCCTCCAAAGATAATGAAATCTCTAAATGGCGTGTACTCAATGAACCAATCCCGGTGATGTGTGAAATGTCGAGAAGCGCTTGAATCAATATACTAGGAAAAAGATTTAATAGGATTTGCTGGACTCTTGGCCATAAAAGCATAGAATGCAGACTCCTGCTTAGTGTGCTCTGCAACATTGGCTTTAGGCTTAGACTCTCCTTGCTTGTTTTGTTTAGAAGCCAAGCGTTTCCAGTAATCTTCATGTGACCATACTTATGACAATAGTTGCACTGAACATTCTTCTTCTTGGAAGAATCCTGGGATTGCGCTTGACTGGTCTACTGAGAAGGCTGATTTTTTCCTTTATTCTTCTGAATGGTCTTGGCAGGAATGCCTGCTCTAAGGAGGACGAACTAGCACTGCTACCGAACTGTTGTTTCCAACGATCCTGCTGCAAAAGTATGGTGCAAAGATTTGAAAACTTCAAATCAACATTAGCTGAAGTAATATTGAGAGTCTCAATAAAGTGCTCGTAAGATTTTGGTAGACTTTTCAAAGTGATGACTACCATATCTTCTTCCTCCATTTTTCGACCAATAGCCTCTAGCCGATCACAAATGCCCTTGATTTTTGTCAAGTGCACCTACAAAGTTGTCTTCTCATCCATCATGATGGAAAACAACATGTTCTTCAGAAAGAACACACGGATTTTGTCAAATGTTTCATGAAGATCTTTCAGATGATCCCAAATTTCTTTTGCTAATTTATTAGACGGAACCTGAGGTAGCTAGTCATCAGTGACAGATAGTTTAATGAGCATCAAAGCTTCTCGATTTTGCTCATCAAACTTTTCTTGACCTTTGTCTCCCGATGCAAGTCGTGTCTTGTTGCCCAAAATAATTTGGTCAAGACAGAGATATTCAAAAGTTGTCATCATGCGCTGCTTCCAAGTGTTGTAGTTTTGTCCATTAAACTTCTGATAAGGAAGCATTGAATAAGATTCCTTTACTGACCTTCGATGAAAGCGAGAAGATAAGCACCAGATCATGGGTGCATAAACTTGACACATTCCTTTCCTTGAAACCTATGGAGGAAGAAAAGGCTATAAATTTGCTACGATGCATCTGGAGGGTGTAGCATATGATTGGTGGCACCATGGGTTGGCATCACAGGATCATGCCTTGATACGTTCACAAGAGGAGTTTGTCAATAAACTAATAGCACGTTTTGACCAGAAGGATGTTGAGGTTTATTACAGGAATTTGGCTCAGCTAAAGCAGGTTGGTCATGTTGAGGCCTACATCAATGAGTTCTTGAAAATAGCAGTCATAGTACCTGATATGACTGAGAGGCGAGTTACTATGTTGTTTGTCGAGGGTTTGAGTGACAAATTGAAGGGTTTAGTGAAGGCTCATAAGCCTAGTACACTACATGACGCCATTGGCCTAGCTCTTGATTTGGAGACTACACCTACCCTCTAGCCTCAAAGAAAGACCTCCAGTGAATTTCAGTCAAAACAAAAGGATTTCAATCAGCAAAAGAACACTCCACCGAAACCTGAACAGGAATCCAAAAATGAACTGTGCAGGAAAAATTTATGCTCCACCTGCAAGGAGCCCTGGGAGCTTGGCCACTATTGCGAAAGGCAAGGTGTATTACATAGAGGTCCATTCTGATAGTAATGAGGAGGTTGACACGAGTTCAGATAGTGATCATGAAAGCGACCACACAATGATGCTAACATGGGAGATATGGCTCATGGTACTATTGCGGCACTATCTGGAGTTCCTAAGTATCATCCTTTTCAAGTGAGAGGAATTCTTAAGGGATAGCGGGTCACTTGTTTGATTGACAATGGAGCTACTCACAACTTCATTGACGAGGGATTGGTTGTGAGGAAGGGATTGCAGGCTGAGGAATTTCTAGGTTTTAGGGTTATGATGGCTAATGGCTGATGGTTTTAGGGTGTAGTTGAATGATTATGTGGTCACCAATGATTTTTATGCGGTTGGGATTGGTGAATCTGATGTTGTTTTGGGCATTTAGTGGCTTCAGTCACTTGGGAGATATATCCAGGATTTCTAGCAGATGGAGCTAGAGTTCACAGCGGATGGGAAGAAGGTTGTATTGAGAGCTTTAGCAGATGGTGCTCCAAGTGTAGCGACAACAAAGAGGATGGAGGCTCGTTTTATGGATGATGAAGTAAATGATTCTACATGTTGCATGACACTTTCACTTCCAAACAGGAGTCATCATCCTTATGAGGATTTGGAGAGCATGATAATCAGAGTAGCGCAGCGGGCTTCTGTGAAGACTAAGGTATGTGATGATGAGTTTTCTGATTACATGTTGAGAATCATTATACTACTTTCCAGGAGAAATAAGGTGATGTTATTTGCAGATTTTGTACGGTGTTGTGTTTCAAATAATAGAGTTTGCAGATTTTTGAGATTTATATGGGATCCTGGAAGTTGGTGTGGGTATGCAGGTATCAATTGCTTGGGACAAGCAATCTCTGGAAAGGGAGGACTATAATGTCCCTCTTCGCTTGATGACAAATCATAAAGAAATTTCTATCCTTTTCATTCCCGGAGGTTAGAAAATTGAATGTTTACTTAAGGAATATGAGAATAATTAAATTAAGGCCAAAAAGCTATAGTTCAAATGAACTTATTTAATTATTCGTTGTGATCATTGATGGGGCCATTTTAAGTGAAGACTTATTATTTCTAGGCGTCACCTCTTGGGGGTCAATAAATTAAAGCCTAAGTCTAATCTTTTTGCAAAGGACGAATTATTACAATGAAAATAAGATTTCTTTAAAGGCATCGATGGCTTTTTAGTGAGGATAAGAATTGGGTCGATGAAAGGATAAAAGGACTGGAGTTGATTTTGTGAAGCATTCAGAAATCCTTTTGGTTTGATAATTTTCTCTCAACCGAACTTTGGAGAAGGATTTCCCAGGACGAAACCCCTGGTTTTGATGTGTGTGGGACAGAAACCCCAGCTCAGTGGACGTTGCAAGCATTCATAGTGAAGAACACAAAAGGAGAAACTCGTCAGGATTAATCAAGGAAATCACAGCTGTAGATAGGCGATGTGCAGCCCAAGACGTGGACAGATTCGCTGAGATAAAGACAAAGGGAATATCCAATCACAGATTATTTTAAGGAGGGCGCAGCAATAAAGATAAGTGTCTGCCACTACAGGAGCCTACATGGATTTTAATTTTGCAGATGAAGACAAATCGTGGAAGATTGGGGGGTTGTTGGTTCTTTTGATCATTGAAGAAAAAGAAAAATCTGTTACAGCCCTACATGAGACAAAATAAGCAAGTGCAAACAAATAGATAAAGGGAGTTTAATTTAATCCTATGTTACCGGAATAGACCCTTTACCCTGCCGATTCCGGGTACGGATACGTTTCCAAACGGATTCATTCTGGAAACCCTGCGGATTCGAACAGGGTTCGGATTTTTTGTTGAAAAAATGTCTCCACGAATCTCGCCGATTTTTCCTCAAATCATGCTTTTTTTTGGTGACGTGGCGATTTCATTCCGATTCCAACGTGGTTTTCGAAAACTTTTTGCGACTTCGAATGGTTAAATAAAAAACCCTAACCTATTTGCATTGTTTTCGGCCGCACGTTTTGCTTGTTGTTTTCATCCGCCATTGCAAATACACAGCCGTGGTCGTGCGTATTTTTCCTCTGGTCGCGCAAGAAGAACACGCCATTGACTGCGCAGCAGAAAGCCGTCTCTTTCCTCACGCGATCTCACGCGTTTCCTCTGGTTCAGTTTGCTGTGCCGACATCCGCCACTTTTAGGTATTTTTCAGAAATCGAATTTTTTTTTATAGTTTATACTCCATAGTTTAAAAATTTATAATAGTTATAATTTTTTATTTTTAGTTTATTTATTAACTATTAACTATTATTATTTTTTAATTTTAGTTTATTTATTAAATATTAACTATTAACTATTAAATTGTATAATATTAAATATTATCTCAATAAAAATTTGTTATTGTGATAATATTTAATATTATACAATTTAATGTTTTTACATTTATAATTTTATTATATATAAAAAATTAAATTTATTTTAGTATTTTAATATAATTAAATTTTAAAATTTAAAACTTTAAAATTTACTAAATGTAAATAATAAATATAAATCTAATTATTATTTTGTTTATTTAATGTTAAAATTTATTTATGTTGCTATTTTTTATTTTAATAAATAATAATCAATTATAATTTAAAATTAAAATTATAAATATAAATTATTAAATTGTAATTATATTAATTAGTAATTACATATTATTTATTAAACGTTTATTAATTTAAATTGTTATTTTTAGTAATAAATATTGAAGTATTTTGCATAATTGTATTTACTATTTAATCATAATGCTGATATTTGCATTATATGTTTTTAACATTTATTGTTCAATATTCAATAACTATTTTTTGAATTTTTTGTAGGAAATATAATGGCAACCAGTTCTGCTTCTATTGATGGACCCACCTTTAAAACCGACCCAAATTCACCTCTATGGAAATATGTACAAATTATATGACAAATTAAAGGGGGAGGAACATTTGTTTGGATATGCAATCATTGTAAAGTTCAGTATACTAGCTCATACAGTCGTGTGAAATTCCATTTATGTGCCATTCCTCGACAAGGAATCACAGTATGTGCAGGAGAAAATGGTAAAAGGTTACATCCTCACAAAGTAGCAGCATATATTAAAGAGCAAGAGGAAGCAGATGCAAGAGCTGGTCATGCCACAAACCATCCTTTGCTGAGAGGAGGAGGAAGTGGAAGTGGAAGGGGATCAAAGAGGCCTCCTCCTTCTCCAACACATAGTGACTTTGATGATGTTGTAGTAGAGAGCCACCCATTGTTGGGTAGAAGTGAAGATGATCCTGTTGGTGTGAAGAGAAGCAAGGGGCCATTAGAAACTGCATTTAAGCTTGAAGCTAGAGACCTTGCAGATCAAGCCGTTGCAAGATGTGTATATGCAAACGGTTTGGCATTTAATGTTGTAAGATCACCATATTGGCAGGATATGTTGAGAAAGGCAAGTGACTGTCCACAAGGGTACACAGGGCCAGGTTATGAGAAGGTGCGTACCACCTTACTAGCAAAGGAGGTAAAAGGCATAAACAATGCATTGATTCCCATTAGAAATTCATGGAAAAAAACAAGGGTGTCAATTATTTCTGATGGATGGAAGGATGTCAAAAACCGGCCATTAATCAATGTGATTGCAGTGTGCCCTAAAGGGGCAATGTTTTTGAAAGCCGTGGATTGTGAAGGACAAGTGAAGGATGCACAATTTATTGCTAACATCCTTATACAGTGCATTCAAGATGTGGGTCCTGAAAATGTTATCCAAGTAGTAACAGACAATGCAAAGAACTGTAGAGCTGCAGGCATGTTGATTGAGACACGATTTGAGCACATATTTTGGACACCTTGTGCTGTTCACTCTCTTAACCTCATGCTACAAAAGTTGGGTGCGAAAATAAATTGGATCAAACAAATGTATGCTGAAGCTGAAGAGATCCAAATGTTCATCACAAACCATCAAATGTCACAGGCCATTTTTAGATCATTTTCAATGTTGGAGTTGTTGAAGGTAATTGAAACACTTCAACTTTTAAATTTTACATTTCACTTTAGTAATTACTATTTTATTTTTTAAACTCAAGCATGTCTTATTTATATTTTTATTTTAATTTTAAATTTTTGAATAGGTTGCAGAAACTAGATTTGCATCGAACACGATTGTCTTGAGGAGACTTGTGAAGGTGCGGGGGGCACTTTCTAGCATGGTTATTAGTCAAAGTTGGTCACTATGGAGGCAATCCAATACTGAAAGGGCAACAAATGTAAAACGGATGATCCTAGATGACACTTGGTGGGAACGAGCAGAATATCTTCTTAGATTCACTGAGCCCATCATGAGTATGATCCGTTTTACTGACATGGATAAGCCATGTTTGGGAGAGGTATATGATGGCATTGATACAATGATTGAGCAAATGAAAATCATCATCAACGAAAAAGAGCAAGATCCTGAAGAAACTTTCTTCAAAGAGGTGCAAACAATTTGTGTTGAGCGGTGGAACAAAATGACCACCCCACTACATCTTCTTGCATTTGCATTGACTCCCAAGTATTATAGTGATGAGATTCTTGCTTTGCCATCAAGAGTGCAACCATATTCAGATCTAGAAGTTGGTATGGGGTGTAGGAAAGCACTTAGTAGACTCTTCCCCGATCAAGAAACAGAGTATTTAGTTAGAGCTGAGTTTGCTGATTTTGTAGCTGGTGAAAATCAAAGTATTGGTGCTTCAATTGACAAGTATAGGATGGATGCTCATTCTTGGTGGTATGTCAATGGCTTTACAACACCACATCTCCAAGCTCTTGCGATCAAAGTTTTATCACAAGTAAGTTACTTAGTTTTTATTGCACTCTCTAAATTATATTGTTTACTATTTTAAAAATAATAAAATGGTTAACTTCAAATTTAAAGTTTGATTTACAGCTTTATAATTATAAGTTCCTCTCACTTTGTTTCAATAGGTTGCTAGTTCCTCTTCAGCTGAGCGAAATTGGAGTACATACTCCTTTATCCACTCAGTGAAACGCAACCGATTGGCAGCAAGTAAGGCGGAAGAGCTTGTTTATGTGCATTCCAACTTGCGCCTTCTTACTCATAAAAAGAATGAGTATAAGGAAGGAGGCACGAGGTTGTGGGATGTAGATCCAGAGCGAACTGATTTGGATTTTTCAGCTGCCACACAATCTTTACTTTCTGACACTGTGGAGTCAGATATCCAGCATGCTTCCAATGAGAGTGCTAGCGGGGCTGCATGTGGTTCTATTAATTTACCTAGATCATCTAATGTCAATGATGATGTTGCTCTTAATCTTCCTAATGACCCATATAATGTCTATCATTAATTGTATTAACTATTACTTTGAGTTTGTTTTAAATGTTGAACCAACGAACAATGAATTCGATATAATTATATACCTATCGTAACATTCAAGTTTTGAAAATTTGATATCAAATTAATTTAGTATAATGGTATTTCAGATTTGTTATATTTATGGTAGTTCTAAGTTTCGAAAATTTGATATCAAATTAATTTAGTATAATGGTATTTCAGATTTGTTATATTTATGGTAGTTCTAAGTTTTGTTTAGCATATGCAATAATGCATGATATGTGGTATTCTAAATATACTTCTTGTTTTTACTTTTTTAGGCTTTAAATATGTCTATATCTATGATTTTTATACATTTTATGTACGGACGTACCCAAACGTACCCACACCAACAAAAAAAAAATTGCCGTACCCACGTACCGTACCCGTACCTGTACCCACGTACCCGTACCCGATTCGGCTACTTAGATTTAATCGCAGCTCTCCCAAATAAGGTAAAGACAAAATCTGAGGTGGCAAATAAGATGGGTGCAGGATAGGACAAAATACAGGGGCAGAAAAGACAAATCTGAGTCACATAATGGGAACATGGGAGCTAATTGACAATTTTTGAGGTTTATAGACCTCTGTATTGAAGCGTCCTCTTGCTGCTGTGACTTAGTTTGGCCTAGCAAACAATTTCCAGGTTGGGATTTACAATTTATACTTGCTGGTTAATGTTTATAAAAACTCAGAAAATGGTCTGTATTTGATGAATGAACTACTGTGAAATGTCCTGTGTGTATATATTCAGATTTTGAGCTTAATATCAATCTGAAACAAGCTACAGTTTATTCTGATTTATATATTTGTTTTTCTTCTAAATGCTCAATCTGAAATCGTATGATCTCAGACACTTCCTGATTCACTGATATCAGACCTACAGACTCATACTGTAAACCTTAATAGTTGTTCTTTTCTGAGTCAAAACTCTCATATTTCTGCACTATAATTATATCCAGTTTGAACTCACAATGGTTGAAGGTTATCTCTGTTCACATACTGTTGTTCAGTCATATGTATGAGATAAGAATATGAAAAGTGATTGTCAGATTGTATGCTGATTCCTATTTTGAAAGCTCCATTTTTATATGCAATGCAAAGTTACTAGTTTGATAAAGTGGAAAACCTAACAAACTGAAAATAATCGGAAAAAAACTTCATCTCGTCAGTAAAGGGATATTACGCAGAAAAAGAAGCCCGCGATTTTCAGAGGATAGCCAGGAAAAATTGAAATTATTCCCGCTCTGATACCATATTATGGTAAATTCGAGTTGTCTTAATGAAGTAAAGAGTTAAGCTCTTTATAGAATTTACAATAAGCAGATTTAGAAATAAATCTGGATGTTTCTAAAACGAAACAGAAGTAAACTAAAACAAAAGAATGAAAGAATCTAAACTAATAGATTACAATATTGAGCATTAATATATTAAGCAAATATTAATCTAATAGATTTCTCTGGGCCAGAAAATTGAAGAGAATGAAGCCCTAGCGGCTAGCACCACTTATAGGTGAGTGTGTGGTAAACCTAGAGATATTTCAATCACAGCAGGTTGTACTTCAACAACAGGTAGAATGCATTGTACTTATATAAAAGATCCTGGAATTTCAGCAAGGAAGGGTCCAAACTCTGGGAAAGAGCCTCTTCTATGATCCCATTCACAAGTTGATTGAAGAAGTAATTACCAAACAGCCAGCCAAAGCTCCAGCCCCATAGCAGAAACCAACCCTCGGGAATCAACTCTTGGCAAGCCAGATGACTGTAGATGATTGTCAGGTACCTGTGTTTTAACTTACCACGACTCAACGACTCAACATTGATTCCAAGGCTTCCAATTCCAGCCTCACTGCTAAGCAACAAAGGACATCCAAGTGATATGGTAGCTGTAGCTTCACAAGAATCTCACAATGCAGAGACATATCTCAATGGACATGATTTTAGCCATCTGCTTATAGCAATTCTAACTACAGAATGTTTTTTTGTGTATCTTTGTTTTATTACAGCCTTATGGAACATACAACTTAGCTAGAAAACAACACTGGCTGTGGACACTAGAGTCGAGATTCAATAATTTCTCAGGATCTCTCTTATCAACTTCTTGTACCCAAACAAATTTTTTTGCTTCACTAAGGCATTTTGCTAAAATAGTCTTAACTTTGTTAAAGTGATGTCAGAAGGTCATTTTTGGGCTTTTTGAATATGAAGCTTATGTCAGTTTGATATCAGTCTACTACTGGAGAGTTTTGAGAAAATCCAAAATTTGAAGGAAAATCATCAAATTTTTCTAACTCTGGAGCAAAGAGCACTTTTTGAAAAAGGCTCCCTTGATTTTAGGGGCCCAAATCCTATTTTTAGGGTTTGTCATCTCCAACAGACATTTGGTTGGTATCACGCTAGCTTCGCAACGGGCTATTAAGCTTATCAAACGGACCTGTTTCGTGCAAGTTATGGAAGATATAGCGCAAAACAAGAGGAACGTCAAAATTGGCTGGCACTGGAAAAAAGAGTAGCTTTTGAGAAAGGCGCCCATCTTTTTGAGGTGTCAAATGAAGGTTTTTGACTAAATGCCACCCAAGATGTTTGTCTCACATTTGTTCAGGCTTCGTGACGCATCCGTCAGTGGGTGAATCTGAGTTGCCGAAGTGCCTAAGCCGAAGTTCAAACATGGGGTCAAATCTTGGTCAAAATATCAAGGGAAAACCAAAAGAGCACATTTTCAAAAAGGCGCTTGAGCTTTTGAAGCCTTTAATGCCTTCTTATTGGTGATCTCAGATATTCAATTTGTTCGTGTCACGTCCAGCTATCCGTTGCCTATCTCCGTCAGATCAGAAGATAACCTATCAGCCTGCAATCAGAGTTTCAGTGATATTTTGGTTAGTTCCAGAAATGGCTCTCTGGAGGAAAAAGAGCACCTTTTGAAAAAGGCACTGTCCTTTTTCACCTCTTAGATGATGTTTTCTTGGGAAATGTTCCTTTGTAGTTGTTTTGCGGAATGGTTTCAGCTTCACGTTGCACCAATTCGTCAGTTTTGAAAGTTTGCTGAATGTGAGATACGAGGGAATCTGGTTTACCTTCGTAAGATGAAAATGTTGGGAAAATGGCTATCTCTGGGATAAAAAGAGCACCTTTTGAAAAAGGCGCCCTTGTTTTTCAACCCTCAGATGTTGGAATTTGAATAAATGTTGTCTAGGAATTGTTGTGTGGAATGAAGTTAGCTTCATAGTGATCCAGTTATCCAGTCCTAAAACTTGGTCAATCAAAAGTTATGAAGGATTTGTTTTTCCCTTCGTACGAGATGGAGATGAGAAAATTTGACTAAGTCTGAGAAAAAGAGCAGCTTTTAAAAAGGGTGCTTGGATTTTTAACCCTTCAGATCTTAGTTTTATGATATTCAGTCTCAAGGTATCTTTTGATCAGTTTTTGTTCTGCTCTATGATGCACCTGTCAGCCAGCCAATCGGTGAAGTCAGTCAGCCAGTGTCAGGGGATGAATAGAGGTTCTGAAAGAGGTTCAAATCCAAATTTTCATCAAAATTGGCTAAGTCTGGAAAACGCTTAAGGGTCAAAGTTGACTTTTCAAAACAAGTTGACTGGTGCGCCCTAATTAGGGTTTTTGACTTCAGTTCAACTGAACGATTTCTGGGTTGCATGCAGAAGATACTGAAGTTCATTTTGAGTTGCTATTTTTAGAAGTTCAGTTCATCTGCAGTGTGCATGCATTTGCATGTTCAGTTAACTGAAGAGGATGTTTTTCTAATTTGCATGCGAAGTTAACTGTTTTGCCTGTGCACTTAACTCACTTGCATGCACAAGTTTAACTGATTTGCATGGGCAGTTCAACTAAAGTTAAAAGTGGCGCTCTATTAAAGCATCATTTTCATGCATTTTAAGCTTCAGTTCACAGCCAATCACATTCTAGGCATTTGTTTTGAAGGCTTAGTTAAGCATACACCCTAATTTGAGGCTCAGTTAACTGCCAAATTAAGAGGTGCGCTTTGAGTTTGAGAAGATGGACGAGTTTTAAATGAATTTTATTTATTTAAAGACAAAAGTCGTCCTTATTTCTTCATTCTTAAGCAAGTCGTGCTTTCTCAAAGAGCTTCATTAATGGCGGTTTCTTCATGCATTTGAGGATTCAAAGTGCTACAGGTGTCAGATTTCAGTATTTTTCGTAGCGTTGGATTCAGATTGTTGAGAAGGCAATTCTAGACTTTGTTTTCAGTTTGCATGCAGGTTTCATCAAAACCAAAACAGAGATAGGCGAATTCTACAGAAGCAAAGCAAATAAAACCTTCTTTCTTTTGTCTTATTTCTTCTATTTCTCATCTTAGGTACTTTCTTCACATGTCAAAGAAAACGACAAAATATTCAGAATCTGACCATCTGGGTTCGCGTATTTCAGCATTTGCAACAAACCCATGTCTTAGATTTTTTCGAGAAAATTGCCCCGCAACCTTCATTCTGAAGCTGTTTTTTTTTTTTTTCGAAGATTTCTTTGCATGTGGGCCAAAATCACATCTTTTTGAAAATTGCATCATCTGGGTTTGTTCAGAATACCGTTGTGCACAAAACCCATGTTCCAGATTTTCTCAAGAAAAATTGCCCCTGGAAGCTCTAAAAACCCCTGCAATTCTCGACTGAAGAATCTTTGCATGTCAAGCTAAATGGCGTTTTTTTCACAATTCTGACGTTGTGGGTTGTCTTAGAATCATTTTTCGGACAAAACCCACTTCTTAGAATTTTTGGTGAAAATTATCCTCCGACAAGCTATTTTTAGCCTACCTAGGGGCCATTTTTGCTTTCTGCAGAAAGTTGTCAGAACATAGCCATGTTCACAGTCAACGGGCAAGTTTTTCAGAAGGAAGTTCAACTAGACTGAATTCAAGACCAAATCGGTCTTAATTTAGGTTTTCATCAGAGCAGTTGATAATGAAGCATTACGCTGCAAAAGGAACAGAGATCACTCCATTTATGGAGCTGCCAAAGTCACTAAGATACTGCGCCATTATCTTCATGAAGATGGTACCTACGCTGATCTCGAGGCTGTGCAAACTAAGTTCTAGAAGTATGTTCGTGATATCTTGATGGAGATTTTGGATCACATCTCTGTGATGACATCTAGTTTCAAGAAAACACGGCTGAAGATGTCAGAGAATGCATGCATACAGTTAAGGAAAGTGACAGAGAACTAAAGAAACAGATTGTTGTTTTGGACAGCATCAAAGTGCTAAACGACAGAGAGATTGATGAGTTCTTGGTCAAAGTATTAGACCGAGATGACATGGAGTGATCTGCCAGTTGGAACCTGCAGTTAATTTCAAGGGTTGAGTCATGAGCAGCAGTTAACTCGACTTTCAGTCTTGAGTTCACTTGCTGACTTCATACATGCTTATCTCTTCTTTGGGATTATCTTCACAGGAGTTAGGGTTAGGGTTTTCAGTTAACTGAGGGTAGTGTCCAGTTAACTTTGCTTTAAATAAGGACGTGCATGCTTGCACATTGTTCATTTAGGTTAAATGTATCGGTTAACTAATGGTAGTTTTCCAGTTAACTGTATAGTTTGCTTTATTAGGGTTTAGCAATAAATCTTGCATGCATTGCAAGACTGTAGTTGACTCAAGGTGATTTTAGGGTTCCCTACACCTTTTGATGTCTATAAATAGGAGCTTTTGCTCATTTGTACATAACTTTTGCACGAGAAAGAAATATATGATGTGCCTACCTTGCCTTCAATATTGCTCTTTTTGTATCTGTTCATGCGCTTTTGCTGTTATAATGAATTGTTATGCCACATAGGGTTTCATGCAATTGTGATGGTGAATTCTTTCCATAGTTAGATCAAATATGTTTTGTGTTCAATAAACTTGTCCAGATTGAGCTGATAGATGTGCCACCTTGCCTTCAAGTTGAGAATCTGTTCTTGTTTATCGTTTGGTGTTTTGTGAATAATAAACTTGTTTAGATTGAGCTGATAGATGTGCCACCTTGCCTTCAAATTGAGAATCTATACTTGTTTATTGTCAGATAGTCAAAATCTTGCTCCGTTTCCTCATGCTCTGTTTTCTTGAGGAAACTGGATAGAATTTAAGTAATTAAGCCTAGTTGTAGTTAGTGGATCTGCGAAACCAGAAAATACTCAGCTGCAACGTATATAGTTTTCGAGAAAGCCTTGTACCTCTACAGCTGAAGCAAAAAGACAGGATATAGTTTAGTTTATTTTCCTTTGCAAGTACTTTTGTCAAGCACAACGAGGGAGCTTCCCCTCCTAATTTGAAGAGCACTCATTGCGTAGTGTGCATAGCTGTCCGTACCAACTCGTACTCCAGAGGTGCTAGTTGTTACGCCAACACAACTTTAGATTCTCATCATCAAAATTTAATGGCATATTGTGTAATTACACTGTTACTCTGTTGTACATTTTGGTTGTGATCATCTTCTGATAAGATTTTTAAAATTTGAAACATTGGTTGGCTATTCCCTTTTGTACCACCACCTTTCTATTATGTTAACCTTTTTCATAAAAAATACTTGGGCCTTTTTAACCTTGTACTTCTCTCTTATAACTGAATGTCGCTTTTGAGTTCCAGTAACCTATTTTTACTTTTTCGTGGACATCAATATCAAGTCTCTCTCTTTCTTTCTCAATTGAAATAAAATTATTCATCATCTTTTCTGTTTTTTTTTCCTTCTTTCACATTGTCAAATCTGTGTATGCTCTGTTTGTTATAATTTAGGCTTGAAAGGGTAGCCCATTTACCTTTGATGCTTCACTTCAAAAGTCTGCTTATCTTCATAGTGTGTGTATTCCTGTGTGGAAATTTTCAAGGGACTTTCCTAACAGGGAAATTTGAATTGAGGAATTCTGAGGGATCAGAAGCAAGTCTGCAGCTGTTGGGTTTTGAGATAATTGTACTTGTTTTAGAACTCTTGAGGCAAAAAGTTATATGCCTGATGTGGAGTACCATTCATGCAAGATGTGGCAATTCAGAATATACACAAGAGACACACAATTTTATGTGGAAACCCTTACAGGAAAAAAACCACGGCAAAATCTTACTTGTATAAATCTTCTTACAACATTCGTAGGCACCAACCCATTGGAGACACCAATCCCCACCACTGAGCAACAACTTAGCAAGAGACTCCAATCTCTTCAATAAGAGGTTCTGGCCTCATGATCTTCTCAAGTAGGAGGCTTCAACCTCCACAAAAACAATATGAGAATCTAACTTGCAACTGCCCTAACAGCTTCTCACAGATCTGCCAAATTTCCTCTCATAAATCTGCAATATAGTCTTCACAAAATCTGCAATAATGTCTTCACAAGATCTGCAATAATGTCTTCATAAAATCTGCTCATAAACTGTCATGATTTTGCTTTTGTTTCTTCTTTTTCTCCTCACCAAATCACTGCTATAAATCTGCTCACATATGGCTCGTAAATTTGCTCAAATAGCTTTTTATTTCTACTCTTCACAAGATCTGCAACAATGTCTTCATAAAATCTCCTCATAAACTGCCATGATCTTTCTTTTGTTTCTTTTGTCTCCTCACCAAATCACTGCTATAAATCTGCTCACACGTCTCATAAATCTGCTAAAAAAACTTTTCATTTCTGCTCTTCATATGAAAAATGTTCTTTGAAATTATTGATTTTGGAACCCTCTCACAACCTCTTTTTATATCTCCCAAAATGCCTCTTCAACCAAGGGAGGTGACTCCTCAAAAGGGGTCGGCCCTCTTTTTTTTAAAAAAAAATATTTATTCAATTTTCTCTTATTTTCCCAAATTTGGGCGCACCATCCAAGGGGGGTTGTCCCTCTCAAAAAAATAAAATTAATTTATTTTAAATTTCTGAACTCACACTTAGAATTGGGTGCCTCAGTTAGGGGAGGTTGGCCCACATAACATAGCATTTAATTTTAATTTTCCTTCATAAGGTGGGTGCTAAACATAGAACTATGGGTCGGCCACCTTTGACATCAGGGACAATAATAATTTTTCCAACATGCATGCCCCAGGTAAGTAGCTTGAATGATAAATAGAGAATTATACATGGAACCGATATTACTTTGTACGAATAATTCATTTGTAATTTTTTCTTTTGTTATCTCTCTCAGGTACAGGAGCATATACATGGAACCAATATTACTTTGTATGAATAATTCATTTATAATTTTTTCTTGTGTTATCTCTCTCAGGTACAGCAGTATATACATGGAACCAGTACTTAGCTGTAACAGGGTTATACCCTATAAGGGACATTGGAAGTCTGAAAGAGATCCCTTGCCTTTGAAACAAGACATTATTTGATGTCTGTAGGTGTCTAGCTAGATTAATAAGGGAGCAGATTGGTAGCTATAAATACTCTTCTGAGTTTTCTTGCTGGGATCATATTTCATAATTAGTTTAAACTTTAACAAGGCAATAAAAGCTTAACAGTGCATTGAAGGAACGAGACAAGCTTAGCGAATGCTGTATAATAACGATGCAATCAATATAATCTATCTCTGATAAGGATTTAGAAGAAAAGTTGATTTTGCTAAATTTTTAAATTTACTTTTAAGGATGTTCAAAACCTTAACCCTTAGCTGTTGCATCTATTAATAGGTTGACACTACAAACCTACAATACTGTCATTTTCTCCATCTCATCTTCCTGTGTATGGTGACATTATGCTTGGATAAAGGCTAAATTGGTTTAGGATTTTACTAATGTGAAAGCCCTAGAAGTGTGCATAGAATAACCTCTTAGTTGCATTAAATGCTGGTCGAAAGTTAGGACAACCTGCTTTACTTTCATATCAACTTGATGATCCATACCCATTTATTTGGTGAAACTTAAAATTGTTTTGGGTCATGTTATAGGTATCTCTTTCTAGACGATCATGGCTGCACCATAGAGATGTTTGATGCACCTCTTTTAACCTTTTAGCAAAGTCGTTATACATATACCACATGAAATGTCTGAGGTCTAATACTATCTTATAGCTACATCACATGTTAATAATATATTACACTTTAGAAATTGATGCATTCATGTTCTCTGCACAGAGGCAAATTGTACTTTGTAGTTTGTACTTTATGACTTGAAAGTATATTTGATTGCTTATTACTTGGTGCAAGGATGCAAATGTAGACAATATGAATAATAAGAGTTCAATAGCATTAATATATATTAACATAAATTTCCTTTTACAGCCATGTCCCTGATGAGATATTGTTTTAAATAAATCATTTATTTCCCTTAGGAAACCATTATTGAGAATATACTATATTGAATTTCCTTTTAATACACTTTTTGATTTGATATCTTTTCCTGATTTAATCATGTGACAAGCCTAATCTCGTCAATTATTATGAATGAGTGTTGAACTTTATCATATTTTTAAAGCATGCAAAGTTTCTCGATATGTTATTTTATGCTAACCCATCAACAGAAATTTGCATGTCCAGCGAGCAACAATGAGATTGGATGGAGATTTTGCATTTGGATATGCAAAGGCAGAAGTTGGTGTCCACAGATTAGTGCGGATCTCTCCATTTGACAGTGCAAAGCGGCGACATACTTCATTTGCTGCTGTAGCTGTGATTCCTATCTTAAATGATGTTTCTTCTGGGTTCCAGATCAATGAGTCTGATCTTCGTATTGAAAGGTTCCGATCTGGAGGCCCAGGTGGTCAGCATGCTAACACAACAGATAGTGCTGTTCGTATTGTTCATATTCCAACGGGAATCACAGCTACATGTCAAAATGAAAGGTATATTTTGAGAATCAGAAAACATTTTTTTATATATGTAAATCATATTTGGGAACAAACTCTTCAGCATTATTAAAGCAAGAGAATTATAGTAAACCTTGTATTTGTTATAAATCTTGAAACCAAGATGTATAACATGATTAAGTTGTCTAAGGTCCATCAGTTCTGGGCGTTTCTCAATTTTGCACTCAGATGCATTTGCCAATCAATAGTTGTAGGAAGAAATCTGCAATATCCAAAACAGATTTGCCAGAAACTGGGGGAACGTTATTTGGTATTTGGGATAATCTATGTATGATAAATTATATCTGAGATTTCTGTGTTTTATTTATTTCTTCCCTTGAATGATGGCTGATATGATCTAAATCCAGAGAGTAAATGTCACAATGGCTTTGGTATTTAAGCTTATAGATAATAAAGTGTGTATTTTAAAGAGTGTTCTTTTCAATGTTCCCTAATGATGCACCCCTAGGGTAAAAAGGGCAGAACCCAAATGGGGATGAAATGCCCCCCTGCTATCTTTTCAAGCGCCATGTGCAGGGGGGGCTGTCCTTGGGGCAACACTGCAATGTAGGTAGATTGTCCTTTATAGGAGGCATTCCCCACAGTTTAAAAGTTACGAAAAAAAATATTGTTAAGATTTGTAGATTTTCTTTTCTTAAATGTTTTTGAGTTTTGTAAATCCTCATTATGGGAGCTAGAGGTCAGAGCTCTGAGGTGTATGGGCTTTCTCCATAGCAGACCTTATTGCAACTCTCCCTTCTAGAGTGGATTCGGTTTTGTGCTCCTTGCCACTCCTAAGAGATTTGTCCTCCTTTTTTGCCTTTGTGGGGTGGTGTTTGTGGTCCTTAGTTTTAGCTTGGGTGGTTTTTGTTTTTCCTTTATTGTTCTGTTATTTCTCCTTTTCGTTCTTTTGAATCAGTTATTGTGTTTCTCCTACCAGCAGTTATTGCTTGGGGTCATACAGGAGCAAGTGTTGGGGTGTGGGGAGTTATGGAGGAGGAAGGGGTGGAAGTGTGTGATGGTGGTAAGGAAATTAATGCCATAGAACTTGAGAAATCTAAAAAATCGTACACGGAGGCTCTTAATTATGGTGATAGATACCTGGTTCCATAGGAAGCTAGGTTTGATGTTAGAGGTTGCAGCGATGGAAGCATTGGAGCAGGTCAGCAAGCCGGAGGAGAGACTGGTACGATGTCTCTCCTCCCTTTGAAAACCCTTCATGCTGTGCCAAATAAAGATACGATTGATGTTGTTTGTAGGGAGGAAGGTAGACTTAAAAATGAAAATTCTTTGATGATTGGATATCAAATGTGTGGGGTAAAAAATCGGGTTCGTATGTATCGTTTTGCCGAATGATACAAACAGGTCTCTTTGTGGTCCTTTTCAAGAATCATGGTATGCAAAATAGGGCTCTGAGTAAAGAATACTGGAATGTGGGGAAGTCAATTTTCAAATCTGTAGCTTGGTCTCTTAATGTGCTAAATGATGAGCTCCTAGCTTGCTCCATCCCCAAGTGGATAATTGATAAAAACTTACCTGCCCAACTTTGGGCCTTTATCCCATAGCTATGCTCTAATTTGAGGAGACCATAACCACACTATGCCACATGGATGCCAAGGCTTCAGTATCGCTTTCACCGGGTGTGGACATCCCTAAACAGATTGAAATTAATTTGGGTAACAAGTGTAATGTCCCCTACTTGGAGTATGCCTGAATTTGCCTTAAGTGACAATTACACAGCATAAAATTGTTTTACAAATAGTATTCTATAGTAAATTATATAATAGATATTGAACTTAAGAATAAATGAACTATTAGCATTTATGAAATAATGAATAACAACTTAAACTTGAAGCCAATCTATAGACTCTTTTTCCAATAACCAATAATGGTAGTGATTGGAGAGGAACGCATGATAGGGCACCCAAAAAACTATTCATCACAATTAAGCCCAGGGGCGTGCTCATACCCCCCTTGGCCCCAAGTGGCAGGAACATCAACCAAGATAATTCCATCCAACTTAGGGTGGTGTACTTACATTGTGAGAACCTATACCGCCCTTCCCTAGCATGTTTCCTTCCCAACCCTACACGTGATTGCTCAAAGAAAAAGATGTATATTATAGTAATATAAATAAATTCACTATTTCCCTTATTTATTAATCTAGACATAACATATCTCTCCTTATTGAATAAATTCACTATTTCCCTTATTTACTAGTTTAGCTATATATATATTTATATGCCTATCAAATATTATACATTAAATACATATACAACCAAATGCATACCAAATACTTTCATAATCAATTTACTGATTTCTTAAAATGCCAGTTCAGATCTGACCCATTCGATCTGCTTAATTCATCCTAAATTGATGCCTTTTACAAATGATTTAACCTCCCTTATATATCCTCATATCTCCATGAAATGATGCACCCTTTGGAATAGACATCTCCTTTCCAAAAGTTATGACCTTTTTGTTTAAACTTAATTTATTTTATTCCCAAACCCTGCCTTAAACTCTTAGTTATTAATTATTTAATTCCTTGGAATCGCTGCATATTAATTGGTGCTGGTTTTGTTTAAGAATTGCTTCCTATTAAGAGGTTAATTAAAGTCTCCCTGGGTCAGTGATTACTTACTTTCTGTGCAGGCTGCGATCAGGGGGCATGACAACAAGTTGGTCATCTGTCAAATTGAAACTCTGGGTGGTTCAAATGTTTGCTTTCTCTGTAAGAGTGAAGGTCATCAGAAAAAGGATTGCCCTAAAATTAAAAAAGCTAACCCTAATTTCAACCTTGAATTTGGAGAAAACTCTAATGGGCAAAATTCTTATTCCTTGTGTAATGTCCCTTACCTAGCCTTGCTCTTGTATTTGCTTGTTTGCCCTAGAATTCGATTGTTGATTAGGTTTAGGGTTTCTTCTTTCCAAAAGGAATGTGTTTCTCTAATGAAATAATCCTAGATTGAAATCTGCATTCACCAATTCAAAAACATTTCCACATACACATATTTGTTAGCAATAATATCTAGATATCCACAATATATTCATAAACATAAATCAATTAATGAAGACATAAGAGGAGTGCCATAGGTGAATCCGCCCTGAAGCCCTCATGTAAACTCAAGAGGTTGTCCATCACAATCCTTCTTGCCTAGGGCTTAGTACCTGCATACTCCACCCATGGTAACACCTCAGAAGACACTCGTCCTATTAGGGGAGAGGAACCATAGAGTCCAAGTGGCCTAAGGCCTACCACCTTCTCTTGCCCAATCCCGTATCTTGGGCCTAAGGGGCAGAGACCTAGGTGGACCCCCATCTTTCTATAACCCAATCCCTAGTCAAGGGCCTAAGGGGCTGCAAAGCCCAATCCCTTGTCTAGGGCCTAAGGGGCTGAAAGTGGGGTTTTTAGACAATCCACTTCACCCATGTTCCATCCATCCTAATAGGTTTACAAGCACATAGCAGACAATCTTTAAACAATCAGTTATATTTTCCTTCATCCAAGATTTATTTCATGCCTATAATCAAATATATTTTCATTTACCAATGGTTCTTTAAGTTCATCATTTCCTATGATAATTCTCATTATGCTAAGATTAAAGGAGGTCATTATATCAATAGTCAAATTAACAATATCTAGTTCTTATATTTAGAATATGCTAAATATTATTGCCAAGTGAATACATCACCTGAATTGTTGTGTCTTCCCATGATTCTTAATTCCTTAGTCACCTTCCTTCAATCTTACATTTGATTGATCATAAATATTAATCTATCTATTTTTATATTATGATCATAATAACTTATAAGGCTCAATAATTGCTGCAAGCATCATTATTGCAATGATCGTGTATGAATATATAATTATTTCTAATTAATTTTAATCTTCCAATAATTACTTACTATATATATATATATATCACTTACTATATCTATATATATATATATATATATAAAACTTACTTCCCCAAATATATTCTTGACAATAACACTTAATCAAATAAATCTCCCATAGTTTATTTCATTTCCAATCTGCTGCTTTATGCAGATTTCTAATTGATTCCTTTTTTTTCCTCCCTCTTACATTCAATGTCTTTTTATATCTATATATTCAATTTAAAGGATACATCTTTTCAAGAGAGATGTCCTTATGAAAAGACACACATTTATTTAAACCTTCATTATTATTTTTAAACCACTTTTATTTATTTATTTATTTTATTTTTTCAAACTGCTGTTTTTATAATTAATCCTTTTTTTTCACTAATAATCGTTGCATTACATCTTCAATATATAAATATTATTTATTAATATTTATTCTTAAACTAGTGGTTTTATATGTATTATAATATTTATGACTATAATTATAATAATATTTTATTAATATTATTTTGTAATATTTTTTTCTTGTGAAATCTCTATTATTATGATATTTATAATGTACTAATATTAATTGTCTCGTTTATTATAATAAATGTATTATAATTATAATATTCTTGATAATAATATTTAGATTGCCATTACATTTTTGATATTTATTTATCTAGTTATTTATATTTCACATTAAAATGTGTTTTGTGATTATGATTTATTTATTGATTTGCATTTTCATGTGTTACAATTTTGGGACATGACACCTTGCCTAAGAAGGATGGGTCAGCTGAAGTTAGCTCCCTTGCAGTTGATTTAGAAATGGAAAATTTGGAGCCAATTAACCCTACTGTAAACTCATTTAGTGGGGATCAAATCCTATTGGCTCAAAATGAAACTATTGCTTGCCCTATTTAAAAAAAATGCACAAGAATTGGTCCTTGGTAAAATAAAGGAGTTTGACAAGGAGAAATAATGTGGAAAGCTTTTCAGAGGAATTCTCCCCAATACCTTGAGTTAAATGGAGAAGATAGGGATTTAACAAAGGAAATTAATCTTGAGGGTAGTAGTGAGAAGGTTTCCATGATGACGAAGAGCAAGAGAAATATGATCTGGGTAATCAAGGGAAAAAAAGATGAAAAGAAGAATAGGAAACAATTAAGTAGAGATCTTTCAAAGAATGATTTGAAAAATAGAAAGAAGGGTAAAGATGAGAAAATACCCAAATGTTTTAATAGACTATACAAGAATTCAAAGGCCATCAGTTCTTCTCCTAACATTGATGAATCTAAAATACATTAGCTGGAATATCAAGGATTTGGAATCCCTTGATAGAAAGCACATTATTAGGAGATTTTTAAATAAAGTTAAGTCTTCAAATATTCTTTTTCTTTAAGAGGTCAAAGCTATTGGTTTTTATTTAGAAACAAGCTTGAAGTTTATTTGGAAGGATGCCCTACACTTTTACTGTAATCATGAAAAAGGGAAAGGTGGTACTACTATTCTTTTAAGTAACAAACGAGTCGAGTATGTTAAAGATCATGGGTCTTCTTAGTGTTGGTAATGTCGTAAAATTGCACCCCTTGCAATTTCACTTACATCTTTGCATCGACTTTAGTGTCCACTCCCCTAGAACTCGTGTAGGCTCATTTTAGCCCCTGCATCAGCCTTTTTCCCTCTCGGGATGCTTTGGACCCCTTTTTAGCAGCTACCTTCGTGTGTCAGCTATGTGTCAAACCTTGTGCTTTTCTTGTGTCTTTCGTTTTGTAGCATGATGTGTCTGGACACTTGCGCATTGCGCTAGTGTGCGCTAGTGTCCTGCGGCATTTCAACGCTCAAATGACCATTTTCGAGCATGTTTGCCGCTTGTCATCTACTTTTGTCGGTGGTAACGGCTCGGGATGCCTTGTAACCGCCCGGGAAGCTTCTTTTTGCTTCTCTTCTCTCCTTAAATGCTATATTTTCAATTCATTTGGTTTCTTGGCTTCTTTTCCAACCTTGGCTCTAGCATTTCTCTCTTGTTATCTTGCTTGCACAGCTCCATACAGCTTGCTACAGCAGTTTCAAGCGCTCTCAAGCTCTTACAACACTCTTTGCAACACTCTTGGCTCTTGTAGCTGCTTTTGTCTCCCTTGGCTCTAGCAGCTCTATCTCCCTTATCTCGTGCTTGCGAGCATCTTGGGATTTCACATATCCCCTATCTATTGCATCTCTCTATTTTGTGATACGAGTTCTCCTCCTCGAGCGGGGATTGCTTTTATCACTCTTGCATTCATTCCATTTCTATCTCTCTCTATCTATTTGGCTGTCCGTGGAGGTGGGAACACCAAAACGAGGTTTTGATTGAGGCAAACCCCTATATGGCCCCAAGATTTTCTCTAGATCTTACGCATGCAGGTATTGCAGATATTCACGTGCTAGAGGCTTCATTACTTGGGTTGCTGTAAGCATTTTCTATTTCTTATTCTCTTAGCTTATCTTACTTTACTTCAGTCCTATTGTATTATGTTATTTTCCTGTATTCTGGAAGTTCTCAGTAATTAGATTGCTAGTAGTCGCTTTGTGGTTTTCCGTGATAAACTTGCTTTCTGGTCTGTACAAGATGCCAGCGCACCGCGCTATCGTCCGTATGTCGCGCTATCGTCCTTTGGTCGAGAGCTCGTCAGTTTGTCCAGAAAACCTTTGTGATTTGCTCTTTCTGTTTCTAGAACTCTCGTGTTGTTCCTTGAGGTAGTTTAGGGCAATTCGCCCCTTGGGAATCTCTTGAGAATAAAGAGACTCATGAGTAGCGAACCCCCCTTTTCTACATTTTGGTGAACCTGACGTGAACACCCCTTTATATATATATATAAGATTTATCCTTCCCCAAAAAAAATTTGAGGCGCTGCCCTGAACCCCATTCCATGCCATCAATAGCGATATACGCTGGCCTTCGATCGACTTGTCTATATCTCTATTTTAAATATACTATCTTTCTTACTTTCCAGCTTTGTTAAGAAGCTTCAACAAGTTCTCTTACAAGCGTGTGAAAGTAAGTTCTTGTCTCCTTTCTTATTATTCTTTGTTGATCCCTCTCTTGAGATTCCTTCTAAGGATATTTTGGCGCAAGAGGATGAAATCATTGATACCTTTCTTGATGTTACTCTATCTTCTATTCATTCCAATGCACTCTCTTTCGGAGATGATGCATTCATGAATGATGAATCTCCCTTTCATTCCAATGCACTCTCTCCTAGAGATGATGCATTGGTGAATGATGTATCTCTTCTCTATTCCAATTCACTCTCTTGTAGAGACGTTGCATTGTGAATGATGAATCTCATCTTTGTTCTGATGCACTCTCTTCCAGAGATGATGCATTAGTGAATGATGAACCTCCTTCCATATTTGATCCTCCCTAGATCGATGTTGAGAATGTTTCTTCGAATAATTATTCTACTAGTTGTGAGGATTCTGTAAATGTAATCTATGTCTCTACTGCCCCTCAAAGGCCTAAGAGATTGGTCATTTACCTAACTCCAACTAGTCCTCCTAAAAGGATTTGTTCTATTGAGGGTGTCCCATTCGATAGCGATTCCCTTGATCTTTCTATGGCTCCCTCTTACAGAGCAGTAGCCCATACTTATAATAATAGAATGAATAAACAACCAAGCCTTCCTTAAGCACCTAAACCTACAACTAAAGCACCTGGTGATTACGATCTTGTCGAGCAACTTCAAGTTACTCCAGCTAAGATCTCACTGTGGGACTTGCTTCAATCTGCTCCGATTTATCAAGGTATGCTTAAGAAAGCCTTGCAAAAGATCCTCTTGCTTTCTTCTGCTAGGCCGACGGATGCTAATGCGTTGATGGCTCATATTCGTGCAAATTCGCTGAATATTACATTCTATTTGCAAGAACTCCCGCCTCCAGAAGTATAGAAGCAAGCAGATCCTCTAATGATTATAGTCAACATTAACGATATCAGCATTAGACGTACTCTTGTTGACGCTGGTTCTGCGCTCAATGTATGTAGCATTGATCTATTGCCTAAGATTAATATTGATTCATCTTCTCTTAATCCTTCTTCTATTGTCATTCATGGGTTTGATAATGTCGGTCGACAAGCCCTAGGCACGATAGTCTTGCCTTTGAGGTTAGGACCCGTTACCGTACCCACCCTTGTATATGTTATTTCTAAAACGTTACCATATAACCTTCTTTTGGGTAGACTGTGGATTCACGCTATGGGTGCAGTTTCGTCTACCTTGCATTAATCTATTAAATTCATTTGCAATAATCGTGTAGTCATAGTCAGGGCTGACCCTGAGGCTATGCACTTATGTGGAATGGCAGTTGTCGGTCAGGTTTTAGTTATGCCTACTCTTATTCCTTCAGTGTTTTCCAATGTGTCAATGTTTACTCCAACAGTACCTACTACAAACGATACTCTTGAGATAGATGTCCCTGAAGGAGATCCTTTTGAAGCAAGAAATCTTAAGTCTGCTCATTCTACCTCTCCTCAAGAAAATGCATGTCTTGGTGATGATTGGGGTTCTCTAGACTTTACGGAATCCTTCAGTGGTGAATATAAAGTCGACCCGATCCACTCAAGCCTTCCAATATCATCATCCAAACCTGCTATGAAAGATTATTTTTTTGTATTGCGGGATAATGTGAGCAATAATTGTAATGTCCTTAATGTCAATCCTCATTCTTTTGAGGAAGATGATCGCACTTCTATTAAAGAAGCTAATGTTGGCAATATTGTCGAGGAGGTTGGTGGTGATCTCGTAGAGGAATATAATCCCCATTGTTGGAATCATAGTTTGAGGACTCTCCGAGTCCTAGAAAAGACTCTTGGGACTCCAGAGTCCTAAGGCTCGTCAAGTCAACTCGCCAAGGACTCCCGAGCCGAGTCCTGGAGAGTCTAGGCTAGGACTCCTGAGTCCTAGCAATTGACTCGCGCAAGTCCTAGAATCGGACTCTTGAGTCCCAACTTAGGACTCTTGGCATCACTTGGAAATAATGAGTATGAATGTTTAAAACTTGTTTTTTGTTTGTTTTTTTCATTTGAAAATTTGAAACTATGAGTATGAATGATGAAATTTCAAATATTGAGTGTTTGAAGATCATATAAGATGTGTAATATTTCAATGATGAGAAATTGATAATCAAATTAGGCTCTTATGTTCTCTAATTGTATTAATTTATTTTTGGTTTTTAGTAAAACTACGGTTTTCTTCTTTGTCGAGTCCTAGCCAAGTTTTTTGCCAAGTCCCCAGTCTGAGTCCTATTTTGGGCTATTGAATCTGTGCCGAGTCTGAGTTTTCCAACTATGGTTGGAATAATACTTTCTATGTAGATCCTCCTGCTTCTCAAGATATGCAAACACGTTATGGCCCTGGCTTTAAACTCGTCTCTAAATATGGATATGGGCGTGAAGGGTGTGGATGTAACGAACAAGGCATTCAGGTCCCTATAGAATGTGCACCTCGTAAGCGTAATTTGGGACTTGGTTGCTTGAATGAACAATCTAAACGGGAACCATGGTTGAATGGAAAAATGGTTTCTTCTCAACCTCGTTCTCTTGAAAAGATTCATGCTCCATTGTTTTCTATTTTTCGTGTCTTCTTCTTGTGAGCAGTTGAGTCTTTCTCCAAAAGAGAAAGGGTTGCTTCCTGCTCCTCATTCTTTGTTTGAGCAAGAGCATATCTTGTTAAGGCTTCTAAAAGCCCGCTTGATTACTCTTCCTCCTACACATAAGAAATTCCACAAGCAAGATAAAGAAAAACATTCTTTCTGTGCATACCATCGAGTCCCTGGCCATTCCACTAGTGAATATAAGGCCTTGAAGGATAAAATACAACAACTTCATGATTCAGGTGCCATCACTCATTTATTTGTCGACGCACCTTCCTATTCTTCAAACGACAAGTGATATCGAGGTCTATCTCTATCGTGTATCTTCTAAGTATCTTGTATTGTTCTCCTCCCCTGTATATTGGGGGCAGAGATAACTTGTTTTGGAGATGTGCATCCTTCTGAGGACCCCCTCTCTTCTCTCTATCTTTCAATTGGAGCGTCTCTTGGGTGGGCCCCTCTCTATCTTGAAGGGTTCCCGAGGGAACCCCCTTTGAAAGTTTCTCCTTCGAATGAAATCATTAGCGTGTAGCTTGGGGGCAGCTCAACAGACCTATTTCATATCTTTGTGTCTAGCTTGGGGGCAACCTAACTAGACCCTTTATTTTTGTGATTGTCCTGTAACGTAGCTTGCAATAGCCATAGGCTTCTTTGATTAGTCTTGCTCTACAGGACCGAGAACCTGTAGAGCTTCTTTGCATCAAGCTTACCTTGCAGGACCAAGCACCTGTGAGGACCCAATCCAACTCTACAAAGTCCCCTACATTGGGCTTCCTTCATGGGAGAGTACTTGGGGGAATGACTTCTTTGCAGGTTCGAGGGCTTGTGAAGGGCTTTCATCCTGCGAAATTTGTTCAATGTTGGTCTACGGGCCTATTGTGACTTTTTCACACATCGCCCCATTGCAAATGGGGACCCCCTAATTTTTGCTTCGTTTGGGTCTTTTGGCTTGATTTTGGTTGGTTTTCATGTTCTCTCTCTCTCTCTATTTCCTCTATCTTTCCAATGAGGTACCTATCTTTTGAGCTTAAACTAAAATTTTGGTTGTCTGTGAAATTAGGGTTTGCATTCTTCAGGTCAGTTTGAAGTCAAATTGAGTGAGCGAATTGAAATCTGAGTTTGGCACTGCAGTCAGAAGGCTTCTAGTGGGTTCCCAGCAAAATTTCACTGAATTCTGACAACTTACTATTTTTAGTAAGTGTTCAATTTAGGGCATTTTCTCAACACTTTTGAAATTCCATCTACCACACTACATTTAGAGCACTTCAAACTGCCTGTCTGCAAAATTTGAGCTAGATCTGACAACTTTCTATTTTTAGCAAGTATCACCTTCAGGAGCAGATTTTAGGGTTTGCAAGTTGGAGTTTTCAATGCATGTCTGGAGAATCTTTTTGGGTTTTTCAAGACCTTCGCGATGATATAACATGCAAGCCGAGATATTGATTTTTGACAACTCAGGCTTCAAAGGCTATTTTTAGGGTTCGCATGCAAAGTTTTTCGGTGTATGTCTAGAGAATATTTTTGGGTTTTCCGAGACCTACGCAATGATATAACATGCAAGATGAGATGATAACTTTCAGCAGTCTTGACTTCGGAGGCTATTTTTAGGGTTTGCATGTTGGAGTCTTCAATGCATGTCTGGCTATTCTTTGTGGGTTTTTCAGGAGCTTCGCAATGATGTAACATGCAAACCAGGATCAGGACCTTTTGCAGAGTTGTCTTCATAAGCAAATTTTAGGGTTTGCATGCAAGATTTTTCAGTGCATGTCAACATATTCTTCATGGGTTTTTCAAGAGCTACGCAACAAGGTAACATGCGAGCAGAGTTGGTCACTTTTTCAAACACTTACAATTTTTAGCAGGATCACTCCAACAGCTGCCTAGCACTTCAGCATCACGAACAGGGCAACATGCAATAGAAACGGGATCAAACGGAGGTCATCTGAGGCATATGCAAATCAAATTAGGGTTTCCAGCTTCAGGACTCAAAATAGGGGGTAAAACGCCAAAATCTCTGAAAACTGATGTATCCCATTGCAATCAGTATCTTTCAAGCAATCCACTGGTAAAATTTGGGCACAATCTAAATACTTACTATTTATAGTAAGTCATCTCCAGAAACAGGCTATAAATAGCAAGTCAGCACAAGGTGCCAGTGTGAACGGGACAATTAGGCCATGAGGATCCAGTGGCGCAAATTTCAAGTTAATCTAAGTTGCATAAGTGTGAGAACTAGAGTATTTGCTAAAAATAGTAAACCAGAGTAAACAAGGGCAGGCGAGCATAAGGAAAAGTGGTTAAGTCTGAAAATGGAAGCTCATTACCTCAAATGTGCCCTTGAGAAGAGATTGGATGGAGAAAATTTGTTTTAAGTCTGCAAATTGAAAGTTGCCCTACCCAAATGCGCCTAAGCCTCAAGGTGGGATAAGAAAAAAATTCTAAGTCAAAGAAAACTTGAAGCAGACCCCCCTTGGATGCGCCCTAGTAACTTGAGGTTGATGAGAAAATTTCTAAGTATGGGAAATTGAAAGCTCACCTATGGAAATGCGCCTAGCTTGGAGATAAAGGCTTCAAAAAATTTCTAAGTCATAAATTGGAAGGAGGCACCTTGAAATGCACCCACCTTATGAAGATAAGGAGTTGAAAAGTTTCTAAGTCCTCAAATGGAAGTACCCCCTCCTAAATGCGCCCATCAAGGAGTATGGAGGAGTAAAAGTTTCTAAGTAAACAAAATTGGAAGCACTGCCCTCCAAAGGCGCCCAAGGTGAAGAGGAAGGTTGAGAATTTTTTCTAAGTCTAAGAAACTTGAAGTAGCCCTTGCTAAATGCGCCCTTGAAGAGATAGGTGGCTTAAAAAAATTTCTAAGTGTAAGGGGATGAAAGTAGGGACCCTTGGATGCGCCCTAGTAACTTGAGATTGATGGAAAATTTCTAAGTATGAGAAACTTGAAGCTCACTCTCCAATATGTGCCCAAGGTGAAGGGGAAGGTTGAGAAGGATTCTAAGTCTGTGAAGTTGGAAGTAGGCATACCTAAATGCGCCCTCATCAAGGATGGAGGAGGAAATTTGTTTAAGTGTTGGAAACTCAAACCTCAGCATCCTAAATACGCCCCAGCTTAAAGGAGGTGGAAAATATTCGAAGTGTTGGGAAATGAAAGCACAACCTCCTAAATGCGCCCTAGTGGAGAGTTGGATTTAGAAATTTGGCGAAGTCATTTAAAATGAAAGCTTAAGGGTGGAATTGCGCCCAGAGTAGAAAGGTTCCTAAGTGCTCAAAGTGAAATCTTCGGCACTCATATGCGCCCAAGGTAAGAAAAGAATAATGTGTGTGCTAAGGAATTATCTAAAGCAAACAAGCAGAAGCATAAGAGGTTAGATACGCCCAAGTTGAATTGAGAGCTAGATAAAAGTTTCAAAGGCATGGAAAATATAAATAAAGACCCCCAAATGCACCCTTGAGGAGGAGGTGTTTGAAGGTGGATGAAAATGAAGGTGTGAGGGGTGGAATGCGCCCAGCTTGGATGAATTGATAAAAATTGCCTAAGTTATCAAAAGTGATAGCCCAAAGATGTAATTGCACCCAAGGGAGAAGAGGTTAAATTAAACCTTGGGGAAAATATTTTTCAGAAATATAAAAATTAAATGTACCCCTTCGTCTGTAGACACATGAATTTTGCATTTTCTGAGGGGAATTTTCTTCTGGGTATTGGATATTTTCAACAAGGAAATGATTTTGAAGCCTTCCACAACTTCACTGGAAATTTTAAGATGAAGATTTTTGATGGGTGCCTGGTTGATGAAGTTTTCTAGGCAGAGGATGTAAAATTTTCTAAGTCAAAGGGAGAATATTGAAGATGGATGCCTAGGTGATTTTTGATGAAATTTCTAAGGGGAAATAATTTTCCAAGCCAGAGTGAAGATATGAAAATATTCTGGGGCATTTGAAATTCCTTGAGCCCACCTCAAATGCGCCCTCAGGAAGGGGAAATTTGTCTAAGGCATGGAGAATTTGAAGATGAGGTGAAACTCAAATATCAAGATGATTGCGCCCTAGCACACAAATGTTGAAAAGTTATGAAGAAAGCAAAGTTTGCTAGAGAAAAATGATGAATTCTATTAGATCCAGAGATCACTCAGACCTTGGAGATTAGGTAAGTAAAGTGAATTTATACTATAAGTGTTATAATGCTCTTCTCTTTATCTGTTTTGCAGGATGAACGCCAGGGCCAGAGCACGATGACTTGAGGCGATGAAGCAAGTAATCCAAGATGATATTACAACCTTGAAAGGAGATAAAGTTATGTGTTTCGAGCTCCCCCATGAGATCTCAGTTGCACCCCAAATCATGAAGGAAGATGCTGGAAAAAAACGGCTAAGTGTTGGAATTTCTCCACAAATGACCTAATATGCGCCCAACTCAAGCTAGGCAGGTGGCAAGGAAGAAATGGTCAAGTCCAAGATAGGAAAATCCTTCAAATTCAGGGATGGAGAAATAATGAAGGCACAAGTGTTGGAGAGTTAAAGAATGACAGCTAAGAGGAAAATCATTATCAAGCAGAAGAATGAAGTTGCAGTCTTGGAGTTTCAGATTGAGAACGTGCCTGCCATGCCAATTGAAGCTATGTTGGCCAGATTCATAGAGTTTGCATTCAGGAAGAAGAATAGTGTGAACGCGTTTACAGACAGGAATCTTCTAGAAGATGGTTGACATTAATTGCTCATTTATTACTCCACTCTTCTTGGTGGCAGTTTTTAGGGTTAGGGCTTATGTGGCTCAATCTGAGCCCTTCATTGTAATTGAATCTGAGCCGTCCATTGGATTTGGCCAACTATAAAAGGGGCATCCCCCCTCATTTGTACATCATTAAATTAGAGATTAGATCATCAGAGATAGAGATAGAGAGACAACTTAGCTTAGCATAGTTTGTTAGCATAGCATAGTTTGAAGAAGGAAATTTTTTCCTTGAAAACTTTGTAAGAAGTTGCTGCGAAAACTATCATAATAAAAAAGAGTTTTCATTGAGATGATGATTTCGTCTTTTGTTATGAGCAGCTAGCAAGATTTCTTCGTCCTTATTCAAGTAGAACTTAAAGTAGAGTAAATTTCATTTCATGCAAGTAGTTAGTTATGGATTGTGGCGTTTGATCAAAGCAACTTCGTTTAATCCATACCACTCGCGAGCTTGTTGATGGTAAGTTTTCCTTGTGTGGTCGACTGGAATACTTTTTAAAGCTTAACTTCGGTTAGGATTCACGTTTTGGCATGCGTCGTTGTGATGGTGTCCTTATGCTGAATTGTGATTTGAACATTCCTCGCTATCCCCTTGAAGATTGCACTGACTTTGTAGAGGCTGTCCAACGTGAGGCGAAGCAGAGTCTGGTTGAAGCCTGCTGAAGTTAATCCCACGTCCCGTTTTAGGATAGAACTTAGACCTTCTAAAACCTACACTCATTTAAATTCTGCACATTTCCAATTAGTATTAAGAAACTCGTACCTCATTGCCAAATCATCCACATCGCAAGTCCCCTTTCTCTTTAGTCTGTTGTCTGCTGCCAAGTACTTGTGAACAATTGTATAAGTCCCCTCATGAAAACAGCAAATCACAACGAGCCAACTAAGTGTACTCCATTGCATTGAAGGAACCTTGGAGTTGAACGTATGATCTCTCTCGCAATCTTAGCATACGGAATACTTTGATCAAGAGAGAATGGAGTAGCCGTTGGATACTTTATTCTACTGATTGGTGCGGTCACAAAAATCACATCAACAGGGCTTCTGGTGCAATTTGTTCAAATCTATTGGAGAGAGTACCTACAGAGCCTTTTGTTCACCTTCTGTAGGTCTACGAATCTACAACGCATTTGTTCAACTCTCCTTAGGTCCTCGGACCTATGGAGCTATCTCTCTTGGAATCTTCATTCCTTTCTAGCTCTTAAATTCTCTTCTCAAATTGTGTATACCAGATCGAAGATCTGCATCTTCTTCATCCCGAGTATATATGCTTTTTCTCTCTTCAACATCGGTTGCTTCTCTGACTTTTGGGTGCATTTTTCTCTTGAAGCAATCGATCCTTTCCTTCTTCTCTCCATTTAAGAATTCTTCTATGTGTTATTGTTTTTAATTTAGGGACAACACATAGTACTGAGACAACCTATTACATTGAGGTCTCTTTACTTTGCTGACTCAAATCCTTTAGTTTTTTGTGCACTAACATTGTTGTCTTGTGCAGGTTTTTCTTGTCTAATGCATTTGTTTTGCGGGTCTTCAGCCTGGGGGCATGCTTCCTTGGTTTGAAAAGTTTTTTGCTTTCTCTACAGTATCCTTTTGGCATTATGATGTTATTTATGTTTAGTAGATTTCCTTTAGCGTGCATATAGTTTAGATTCATATGCCTGCTACAGTGGGGGCAAAATGTAATGTCGTAAAATTGCACACCTTGCAATTTCACATACATCTTTGCATCCACTTTAGTGTCCACTCCCCTAGAACTCGTGTAGGTTCATTTTAGCCCCTACATCAACCTTTTTCCCTCTCAGGCTGTTCTGGACCCCTTTTCAACAGCTACCTTCGCGTGTCAGCTTTGCGTCAAACCTTGTGCTTTTCTTGTGCCTTTTGTTTTGTAGTGTGATGTGTCTAGACACTAGCGCACCGTGTGGACGTCCGCACGCCACGCTAGCGTCCTACAACGTTTCAATGCTCAAACGACCGTTTTCGAGAATGTTTGCCACTTGTCATTTGCTTTTGTCAGTGGTAACGGCTCGGGATGCCTTGTAACCGCCCGGGAAGCTTCTTTTTGCTTCTCTTCTCTCCTTAAATTCTATATTTTCAATTCATTTGGTCTTCTAGCTTCTTTTCCAGCCTTGGCTTTGGTATTTCTCTCTTGTTATCTTGCTTGCACAACTCCATACAACTTGCTACAGCAACTTCAAGCGCTCTCAAGCTTTTACAACACTCTTTGCAACACTCTTGGCTCTTGCAGCTGCTTTTGTCTCCCTTGGCTCTAGCAGCTCTATCTCCCTTATCTCGTGCTTGTGAGCATCCTGGAATTTCATATATCCCCTATCCATTGCATCTCTCTATTTTGTGTTACGGATTCTCCTCCTTGAGCGGGGATTTCTTTTATCACTCTTGTGTTCATTCCATTTTTATCTCTCTCTATCTATTTGGCTGTCCGTGGAGGTAGGAACACCAAAACGGGGGTTTGACTAAGGCAAACCCCTATACAGCCCCAACATTTTCTCCAGATCTTACGTATGCAGGTATTGAAGATATTCACGTGCTAGAGGCTTCATTACTTGGGTTGTTGTGAGCATTTTCTATTCCTTATTCTCTTAGCTTATCTTACTTTACTTCAGTCCTATTGTATTATGTTATTTTCCTGTATATTGGAAGTTCTCATTAATTAGATTGCTAGTAGTCACTTTGTTGTTTTCCATGATAAACTTGCTTTCTGGTTCGTACGAGATGCCAACGCACCTCTGGGACGGCAGCGTGCCGCATTGTCGTCCATATGTCGCGTTGTTGTCCTTTGGCCGAGAGCTCGTCAGTCTATCCAGAAAACCTTTGTGATTTTCTCTTTTTGATTCTGGAACTCTCACGTTGTTCTTTGAGGTAGTTTAGGGCAGTTCGCCCCTTGGGAATCTCTTGAGAATAAAGAGAGTCATGAGTAGTGAATCCCCCTTCTCTACAAGTGTATAGAGATGTTTGGGTTATTCTTGAGAAAGATGATGTTCAATTTGGAATTTGTTCAATCTATGCCACTAATGACTATAGAGAAACAATAAAATTGTGGTTGTGGTTAAACAACCTTCAAAAAATCCCTTGGATTGTAGGGGGAGATTTTAATATGGTAGAACAGAAAGAAGACAAGAGTGGTGGACTTGAGTTTAATTGGAAAGGGAATGAACACTTTTTGTGGAACATAATGAAAAATAGCTTGAAACTATTTGATCCTCGTGAAAATATGAAAAAAGAAAGTAAAGACTTTTGGTTTACCTGTTGTAATGCTCAAAGAGGTGGTAAAAGGATCTACTATAGATTGGTTAGATTCTATGCAAACAATGACATCTTTAGCTTTGAGCATTTTAAGGAAGGTAATTGCATTAAAGTGCACACTTCCACTGTGTCTGACCATCATCCTATTGAAGCCATAATCTTATTTCAAAATAATTTTAATCTTGAGAAAATAAGGAAGAAAAATACTTTTAAGCTAAATACTAATCTTTTAAATAAATAGGATTGTAATGATGGAATTTTCACTATTAGAGAAATAAATAAAATGATTTTTAAAGACATTCCATGCATTGATCAATGGAATATTAATGTTAATAGCTGGAAAGTTTTGTTTCAAACTATGTGAAAAAAATTTGCCCTAGATGGTAGAAAGATAGAAAAATAAACTTCAAGAAGACTTTTTAGTCTTAGAAAAACTTCTATAGGACACGCATAACAATCATTGCCTACTTGAAAGGTGTAATGTCCCCGTTTTGGAGGTAGATTGATTTAATTAAATCAATTAATTAAGTTGTCCAAAATAATGATTTTTCATGAGGATGACTAATTGATTATTTTAATTAAATTGAAAAAGTGGTATTAAGTTAATTATTTATAAGGTTATCAAATAAATCAATATTACAAGGTGACCTTATATTTAATTAATTTAATAAAGTGACTTGAATATAATAATATATCATAAAGTCACTTAATAACAATGAAATAATATTCTGGAAGCTTCTAGATTGTGGGCTGACCTCTTGGTGAAAAAGAATAAATAGGTTAGGCCAGCCATTGTTTCATCATCCAGGAATTGTTATTTGATTTGAAGAACTTATTTGGTGAAGGAGCCAGCTAGGGTTTCTGCCATTTCCAGCCATTGGGAACGAAAACTCTCATTGGTTATGCAATTTTGAGGGTGTGAAATATCATCTGAATTATTGCTTCATTGTGAGCTTCACTTCAGCAGTTCAACTTGTACTTGCATTGCAAATTTTGTGGCCTTTGGCCAAATTTGGAATAAGTGGAATAATCTTGTTTTGCTGGAGAAATCATCATTTGCAGATATCTTCATAGTCATATTTCTCTATAAGTTCTAGCGTATCTATTTGTAGATTTAGAAGTAATGTTTGTAGTGGGAGAAATAATATTTTATTGAGTAATATTGGTAAATCGATTTGTGATTGGAGAAGCTTGACCCAACCACTGAATACAAATCATATGGGTTTAATAAGGCAGTGACGGGAACTATAGGGAAGACGAATTTTGGAAAAGCAGATATTGGCAGCGTATATTTTATTAGGAAGTCTGATCTAAACTGGAGACTGATTGAGACTCAGGAAACTGATGATTTGGTAGATACAAACAAAATTAAATAAGACAAATTTGAGTAGAAGCTTTGAATTATTCTTTCATCCTTTGGCGTCTTTTCTTAAAGCTATCGGGTCCAGCTTAATCCCTCCCAGCCGCCACTTGAGACAAAAGAGAAAAGGTGAATTGCTTCTAATAAGAATTGGCAAGTGCTGCTTGGTAAGCTAGTGTATAACGATTTCAAGGAAGAGAGTAAGACAACTTCAGAAGGAGAGCTGAGTCAGCTTGAAATATTGACAGAAGACGTCTTTGGAAAATTCACGCAAGAAAGACAAATACTCTAAGAAGGCTGCTACAGTTTGAAGACACTCTTTATTGGGCACATCAGTCTTAAGACAAAGTGAATTTGTCTTATTCAGAGGATATAAGTCGATGCTGGAAGGAGACAGATATTCGCATTGGAGGAAGGCGTGGCTTTAGTGGAGATTGGAATATTCGAGCAGGACAAAGGAGTTCGAAGAATTCTGAATGGTCCCAAAGACCACATTCAAAATTATTTGAAGAAAATTAGGTACCCCCTGCTACAAAATAGATCGCTCCAGGCAATCAGGTTCTTTGTATTTCTGTATTGACTTCTCAGTGCCGATAAAGTCATTGTTATGTCCAGTAGATGAAGGCTGCTTTAGTGTTGCTATAATAGTATTTTGCATTCATTTTAAGTGCTGGTCTATCTCTATGGTAATCGCTGTCACACAGTGACAAGCTTATGTAATGTAGCATTTAGATGATATCCATGTCAGTTTATCATAGCACTGTCAACTGGAGCAAACTATATTATCTGAGTTCCTATCTTTACTCTGTAATTCAAATTGCATTCAGTTTGCAAGTCTGCACTTCCAAAGACGTTGTACTGTAGCTGATGTTGCATTTGATTCCAGTCATTTATTTGAATTGAAAGGATATATGCATTGCTTCTTAGTACATTTGAAGTCATTGATAATATTAGAATTATGCAATTCTTCATCAGCATTTAAGAGAAGAAGCAAACCAAAAACATTTACCAGCAGCAAACACTTGTAAGTTAACTGTTTGACGGAACGTTCGAGTATTAAAGCTGAAAATTTACGCCAGAAATAGCTCGGGTCATTACAAAAGGATGGTGAACATTAAGCATAAGCTAAGAAGGCTCGGGGCCTCAAAATCAGAGCCAAGATGAATTGGCTCAAAGTGAGTGACAAAGGATCTACATTTTTCTTCAACTTTATTAAAATGAAAAATGTGAAGGAGATTGGCCCAATTTGGATTGATAATGTTTAGATTAATGATTTTAGTTGAATAAAAGAGGACTTCAAAAACTTCTATGAAGATTTGTTTACTGCAAATGATAGTATCTCTAGTTGCAAAGAGGCTCAAAAGTTCTGTAGGAGAATCATCCCAAGGAAATGAAATATACCGAGCCAAATTTTTTTGATTTTCAATTGCAAGTTACAATTAACAAGCACACGTTAAGGTTAGCTCTAAATCAAAACGATGCTGAAAGCAACTCTAACCAGAATGTACACCAGGATCCCGATGTGGGCAAGGTGTGAGCATTGGTCAGAGGATCTTAAAGAAATGCTGATACAAAGAACTCTAACCAAGAATGCGCCAGATGACGGCGAGCATATGGTCAGAGGGTCCCTATCTATTGCAATACTGAAAGTAAACTCAACACCAAGTATGTGCTACTCAATCCAGGATGGAGATGAGGCAACCATATGGCGGAGACTTATGAAATTACAATGCAAAACAAGTAAACAGGCGGCAAGCCAGCCTCTTCCACTTATTCAGTGGGCAGTTACAAGCATGAGATTAGCAAGAATAAGAAAGATGCTGACAGTACTACTGTTCAACTTACAATATCAGAGATTTATCTGTTAAGCACAAGATAAGAGTGTTCTCAATGTTGCAACAATGTATAATCCTATCCTTAATGCTCTCAATGTCTCTCCTTTCAAAACCGAACTCAAATGACAGATTCTATGCAAGCTGTTATGACAGAACTATGACTGAAACTGATAACCAGCAATACAGAAACTCAATGAAATGCACACAACTCACTCACTACCCACCCAAATTACATGAAATCTGATGCAAAACATTCCTATGATGAAGGCGCCCAAGATGGAGACATAAAACAGAACCTAAATGCTGTTATTTATTTTCTTCACGAATTCCAATGACCCTCAAAATGGTACGGCTGCAAGGAGGGGCGATTTTGCCTTAATAAATTGGAGACTTCAAATTAAATTCCCAAACTTCTCTGAAAGGGGCGCCCTTACCTAGCAAATGCATGGGTAAACTACCCAGAACCAAAAGAAAATCACACAATGACTTATGAGCTAAAAACCAAATCTGCAACACAAACCAGCAACTCCATATTTTTTGATATTTTTGCAAATACAAGGATTACAATGCATAAACAACAGCTATAAGCAAACTCACTACAAAATCACTCAAAAGCAATCAAACCTCTCCACTAGGTGCTATCTCACAAGCACGAAGTTGAGCCAAGCTAGGAGGCATTCATTCCTCAGAGCAGTCCAACACCATTTTGGCAGCATAACTTTACTCAAGATATCAGATGATGCAAATGAAGACCAAGACCTCCTTTTATAAACTTGTGATGACTTTCCAGAAGCTTCTAGAAACCCTAACTTTCAAATTTGAATTTTCACCTTTCCCTCCAAAGATGGCGTCCCTTTTGTCTTGATGTAATTTTGACTTTAATTTTAAAATAATCTTCTCCAAAAGATGAGCGTCCCTTTTCAAGCAATTATTTTTGAATCTTTAGAAAATGTAGAAATATCTCCATGAGGCGCCACCCCCTCAAAGTCCCCCTTTTAAGAACAACTTAAGTTGTTTCACTAGACCAAGGGGTCAAAATATTAAAATATAACTTTAAAATATAATATTTTAATCAACTGGACAAATCTCACCAAAAATGCTTCCCAAGGTCAAGATTGATCAAACCAACTGAAATGACTGAAGATGAGAGCCAACCGTGCCGACGCCAACAGGACCACTGCCAGAAATAGAATTCACTAAAAATAGTAAATTCATGAAAGTGCTCAGAATGCCAAGAAAAACACATCTCCGAAAAGCTCACGAAAAACCCAGAAGGAATCCGCAGTTCAATCACCAATCCGTGAGCCAAAAAAACCCTAATTTCACCATCGAGAAGCCTACGGGTCTCCAGAATAGGCCAACGGTCAATCAGAAAAGTCATTCTCGAGAAGGGGACATTACAGTCTAAGGCCCAACCACTACACCAAAAGACCGGCCTGTTAGTAAGGGCGGCTACCCAGGGTGTTAAGGGCAACAACTAGGGAGGAATCTTTCACCACCGAAGCCACCACCGAAGAATCTGGGGTCTTACGCAAGCCCGCTAGACACGTGGCCGTCGGGATGCACCTAGCCGCGCACAGGGGACATTACAGCCCACCACGCTCCGCAGGTCTCGACCTCGAGACCTCAGCTCTGATACCACTACACCAAAAGACCGGCCTGTTAGTAAGGGCGGCTACCCAGGGTGTTAAGGGCAACAACTAGGGAGGAATCTTTCACCATCGAAGAATCTGGGGTCTTACGCAAGCCCGCCAGACACGTGGCCACCGGGATGCACCCAGCCGCACACAGGGGGACATTACAGGAAAATTGAGGGTGAGGATGCTTTGATCCTGGATAGGAAATTTTGCAAAGAGGAAATAAAGAGGGTGATTAAGTCTTTTAGCAATGATAAATCTCCCAGGGTTGATGGGTTGTCAACAAAGTTTTATAAAAATAATATTGACTGGATAAGTGAGGATCTCCTTGTGTATAATTAGACCATCAGTAAGGGCACTTTAGATAGTAATATTAATAGAGGAATCATAAAATTGCTTCCTAAAGAAGGAGATAGAACCCAAATTAAGAATCCATGGGCTATCACTCTTCTAAATGTTTCTTATAAGATTTTGGCTCTTATACTCAAAGAGATTCTACCAATGTCCATTAGTTTCACTCAGACTAGATTTATTAGAGGCAAATATATCCTTGAAAATTTGATTACTAGTTGCAAAGCAATGGAATGTGCTAGAGCCTCCAATCAAGATGTGGGTATGTTTCTCATTGATTTTGAGAAGGCGTATGACAAAGTTGAATGGTATTTTATCCTTATGATCCTTGAAGCCTTTGGATTTCCTAAGAATTTTTGTGATACTATTAAAGTTCTCTTTAGAGATGCAGTTACCCAGATTGATACAATGGCTCTCTCTTTGAACCCTTCTATCTTCAAAGATCAATCAAACAAGGGTGCCCTCTTGACCCTGCTTTATTTGTGATAGCTTTTGATGCTATGTGTTGTGACCTTTTCACACATCACCCCATTCAAAATGGGGACCCCCTAATTTTTGCTCCGTTCCTCGTTTTTTTGGCTTTGGTTTTCTCTCTCTCTCTCTCTGTCTCTCTTTTCTGCTGTCTGCCTTTCCGGGGATGTGCCCGTCTGTGAGCTTAAACGTGAAATTTTGGCTAAGTCTATAGAATTAGGGTTTTCAATTTAAAGTCAAATGGAGTGAATAAGTTGGAATCTGAGCTTCACATTGCAGTCAGTATGCTTTCGGCAAGCTCCCTCTGAATTTTCATTGAATTCTGCCAATTTTCTATTTTTAGTGTCAATTTGGGGTTTGTTTTCTCGAGATTTTCACGTTCTGACAACTGATTCTAAGCACTTTGAACTCATCACTGGCAAAATTTGAGCAGAAACGGACAACTTGCTACTTTTAGCAGTCCTGTCTTCAAGGTCCATTTTTAGGGTTTGCATGTTGAATTTTCAGATGCATGTCCGAGGTTTCTTTGTGGGTTTTTCGAGACCATCGCAGTGATGTAACATGCGAAATGAAACGATGACTTTCAGTATTCAGCCTTCAGAGGCTATTTTTAGGGTTTGCATGTTGAAGTTTCCAACGCATGTCAACATAATCTTTTTGGGTTTTCCCAGAGCTTCGCAACGAGGTAACATGCAAGCGGAACCGATCACTTTTCGAGAACTTACTATTTTTAGCCAGTGCTTGCATGTTGATGATTTTTCTGGGTTTTTCTGGGTTTTTCAAGATCTCTCGAGCAGTTTGACATGCAAAATCATCTGGCAGGTTGATCACTTTTCAGCCACTTACTATTTTTAGCAAGTACACTCTGGTGGCTGCCCAACACTTCAGAATCACGAACACAGTGACATGCAACAGAAACGGAGTTGAATGGAGCTCATTCGAGGCACATGCAAGATGAATTAGGGTTTCAAGCTTCGAGACCCAAAATGAGGGGTCAAACGCCGGAATTTCCGAAAACTGAAGTATCCCATCATGATCAGCATCTTCCAAGGAGTCCGCTGGTAAAATTTGAAGACAAACGGAGCACTTACTATTTATAGTAAGGTGTTCCAGAAACAGGCTAAAAATAGTAAACCAGCATCAGGCGCTAGTGTGAACGGGCAGGCCACCTGATGAGGATCACGACATTCGAATTTCAAGTCAAACAGAGTTGTGGAGGTCATAAAACTGAGCAGTTACTATAAATAGTAAACCACCTTCAGAAACATGCCAGAAATAGCAGGTTAGCGCGAGGCGTCAGCATGAACAAGTCAAGCAGGTGATGAAGACCCCATGGCGCGAATTTCAAGTCGAACGGAGTTGCAAAGGTTCAAAAAGGGAACACTTACTATTTCTAGCAGGCTGGTACAGAGGAATTAGGGTTTCCTAAATTCAAGGGCGAAACACGACAGTCATGCAAATGCAACATCCAACCACGACCAACACTCCTTGAGCAAACAGCACGCCAAATTTGAATTTATTTTGAGCAATTGCTATTTTTAGTAGGTTGCTAAAAATAGCAGGTTCAAGGCAGATATCAGGCACTAGCAGCTTAACCACATCCCAAGGTTCGAAACAAAGCAGAATCAAGCCTTCTGGAGTTAAAAATTAGCTTAAAATGCAAAATTTGAAGAACTTTCTAAAAATAGCAAATTAGGGCAAGCTTATGGAGATGTAAACAAACTACTTCGAATCAGACAAAAGCTTGAAAATCCATCCAAGTCTGATAAACTGGAAGCCTGACACCTCAAATCCGCCTTGTTGAGCTTAAAGAGCCATGTAGAATTCTCTAAGTATTGGAAATTTAGAGTGGGCCTTGCCAAATGCGCCCAAGGACATGGGAGTGCATAAAAAATTCTCTTGAGGCGTTGAAACTTGAAGTACCAACCCCAAAATGCACCTAAACTTGCATGTAGAACTTAAAAAGTTCTAAGTCATGAAGATTTGAAGCTCAAGATGTCAAATGCGCCTAACCTTGAGAAGGGAGTGTGGAAAATTTTCTAAGTATGAAAAACTTGGAGTAGAGAAGGTGAAATGCACCCAACTTTGGAGCAGACTTCAAAATTTTCTAAGTTTGAAAAATTGGAAGGGGTCCTATATGCGCCCAAACTTGAAGGAGGGGGTTTAAGAAATTTCTTAGTCTTTGAAATTTGAAGTTGCCCACCTCAAAAGCGCCCAAGGTAAAGGAGAGTTGATAAAAAGTTCCTAAGTGTTGAAACTAAAAGTAGAGGGGCTTAAATGCGCCCTTAGCAAGGAGGAAGCTACAAACCTTTTCTAAGTGCTCAAACTAGAACCATGACCCCTCAAATGCGCCCTTGAACTTGAAGTTGGCTGAAAATCTTCTAAGTGTTGCAAAGTTGGAAGAGGACCCCTCCAAATGCGCCTTGAGAGGGAGGAAGTGATTGAAAAATTTCTAAGTGCTTGAAAATGAAAGCACAAGGGGTTATTTGCGCCCAAGGAAAAGAGGCCTTGAAAATCTCTAAGGTGTAGAAATTGAAAACTCAGCCTTTAGAATGCGCCCCCAATTGAAAGCTCACCCATGAATATGCGCCTTTGGAAGAGGGTGATTAAAATTTTACTAAGGCATGTGTAATTTGAAGCAAAGCCCCTCATTTGCACCTAGACTGGTGAGGAGCATCATTTAAAAGTTTAAGTGTATAAAACATGAGGCTTCCCATGGTAAATGCGACCATCAAAGGAAAGGTGTTTAAAGTTTTCTAAGAGTCAAAGTGAAGGTAGAGGCCTCCATATGCGCCTCAAGCTAGAGTGGAGAAGATAAAATTTTCTAAGTATTCAAAATTGGAAGCTCAAGGTATAATATGCGCCTTGCTAGAGGAGGGAGCTTTGAAATGTTTCTAAGGCAACGAAATTGAAAGCTTGACCAAGTAAGTGTGCCCAACAAGGAGATGACTTAGAAAATTGCCTAAGTAAGGAGGAATGGAAGCTGAGGAGGTAAAATGCGCCCAAGGAAGAAATGATTAAGTGGAAAAGTTTTTAAGTATGGAAAGTGGAAGTGCTACCTAGCAAATGCGCCCTAAGGAACAAGATACATGAAAAAATTTCTAGGTATTGGTAAATGGTAGGAGGCCCATGAAAATGCGCCCACCTTGTGAAGGATACTTAAAAATCATCTAAGGCATCATGATTGAAAGGAGGACCCCCTAGATGCACCTGACTTGTGTGAGTTAGTAAAAAAAATTTCTAAGGATGAAAAAATTAAAGAGGACTTAGTCAAATGCGCCCTTGACTTGGAGGAGCCTTGGAAAATTTTCTTAGTGTCTAAAATGGAAGTATGACCCTGAAAATGCGCCCAAGCTAAAGAAGAGGTGAGAAAATTATTCTAAGTGTTTGCTAATGGCAGGGAAAAAACTCAAATGCGCCCAAGCTGGTGATGACATGTTAAAAAAATTTCTAAGTATCAAAATTTCACCTCTAGAGAAATACGCCTAAGTCTAACGGAGGTGTGAAATTTTTCAGAAGCATGAATAAAATTGGTTGTGGATATGTCAAGAATACTCTGGCTTCATGAGATTGAAGAAGATTTTCAAGGCAGAGCAAAGAAATTATGCCCAGATGTGAAGAATGAAAATAAATGTGATGGAGAAATATTTTTCTAAGGTTTAAAATTCAAAAATTAAATGTACCCCTTTCGTTTGGAGACACATGAATTCAACACTTTCTGAAGGGAATTTTCTTCTAGGTATTGGACATCTGCGATGAGGAATGAATTTTAAAGTCTTCCACACTTTGCCGAAGCCTTCAGGGTGAAGATTTTTGATGGGCACAGGATTGATGATTTTCCTAAGGAAAATTTGAAAAAATTTCTAAGGCAGGGAATAAAATGTGTTGTTGACATAAAAATGCCTTGGCGGATGAATTTGAAGTTGGATGCTTAGATAATTTTTGACCAAGTTCCGGATGAAAATAATCTTCTTGAGCTAGAGTTGGATGAAATATCAAGTTGTCAATGCCTCAGCCAGAAAAGTGAATTTCTTGAAGAAGATGTAGTTAAAGCTAACACTTTCAAAAGATGATGCACCCTTGAGGAAGATGAAATTTGTCTAAGGCATTGAAATATGATGCACAGGTGTTTTATGCCCCAGCCTACAAATGTTGAGAAATCATGAAGAAAGCAAAGTTGTCTAGAGAAGAACGGTGAACCCTATCAGATCCGGAGATCACTCGAACCCTTGGAAGATTAGAGCATGAAAATCAGATGAGTAAGGTAAATTTATATTATGAAGTGTTTTGATGCTCTTCTCCTTGCTTGTTTTGCAGGATGAACGTGGAGGCCAAAGCATGATGACTTGAAGTGATGAAGCACGATGATATTACAACCTTCAAAGGGAGATAAAGTTATGAGTTTCGCATGAAAGAAGAAAAGTCGCAAGAAATGGCTAAGTGTTGGAGTAACTTAGTATGTGCCCAGCTCAAGTGACAAAGAAGAAATGATCAAGTCCAAGATAGAAAAAGATGAGGGCCCAAAGGTTAGAAATAATCCCTAAGAACTTCAAAGTTGAAGAACAACATCTAGGAGGAGAATCATCGTCGAGCAAGAGAAAGAAGTTGTTGCCTTGGAATTTCAAAATGAGAACGTGCCTGCCATGCCAGAGGTTGAAGCTGTTTGATCAAGTCTGCAGTCAAGAACAAGAACAGTGTGAACGCGTTTCCAGACTGGAATCTTCTGGAAGATGATGGACATTAATGGCTCATTTATTACCCCACTCCTCTTGGTGGCGGTTTTTAGGGTGAATCTTGTTTAGGGCTGAGGTGGCACAATCTAGGCCATCCAGTCGATTGTAATTTGAGCCGTCCGTTGGACTTGGCCAGCTATATAAAGGGGCATCCCCCCTCATTTGCATTTTTAGTAGAGCTTTGAGATCAGAATAGAGAGTAGAGCAGAGACACTTTCGTTGTAATATCTTAGCATAGCATAGTTTGAAGGAGAAGGAAAGTTTTCCTTTGAAAACTTTGTAAGAGATTGTTGCGAAAAACTATTGTAATGAAAGATCTTTCATTGAATGGTGAATTCATCTTTGTTATGAGTAGCTAGCAAGATTTCTTCATCCCTTCAACTTCAAGTAGCGTAAAGTAGAGTAGTTTTCATTTTCATGCAAGTAGATGTTAGCTGTGGATTGGTGGTGTTAATCGAGGCAACTTCATTTTTATCCATACCACTAGCGGCTTGTTGACGGCAAGTTTGCCTTGTGTGGTCAACTAGAAAACATTACAAACTTAACTTCGATTGTGATTCAGGTGTTTGTATGTGTCATTATGATGGTACATACATGTTGAGTTATAATTTGAAAACCTCTTGTCACTCCCTTGAAGATTGCATTGACTTTGTGTAAGTTGTCCAACGTGAGGCGGAGTAGAGTCTGGTCAAAGTCTGTCGAGATTGATTCCACGTCCCGTCTTTAGATAGAACATAAACTTCTTAGGCCCTACACTCATTTTAAATTCAGTTCATTTCTGGTTAGCGTAGGAAATTTTCACTTACCTGCCAAATCATCCAAATTACATGAAAGCCCCTTAATCTACTGTCTATTGTCAGTTGTCGAACAATTGTGTAAGTCCCCTTGAAATACCAGCAAAATCACATGGATCCAACTGAGACTATTCGCATTGAAGGAACCTTGGAGTTGAACGCACGAACTCTCTCGCAATCTTAGCGTGCTGGATATTTTGATCAGGAGAGAATAGGGTAGCCGTTGGCGACTTTATTCTGTGTTGGTGCGGTCACGAAAATCACATCAACACTATGTACTATTTATTAAGATCCATCAGTAGAGAAATCGTTGTTAAGGGCTTGGTCCCCCCTAACAAGGAAAGCTTGTTGAACGTGCAATTTGCAGATGACAAAGCTAATCCATAATTTGTTTAGGTTCTATATCCTATTGGAAAAGTAATGTATTTGTGGTCCTCGACTAATCTATAATATAATACTAATGGATAATGGCTATCTTGTGATAGTCTAATTGATGAAGACAATAAGTTTAATATCTAGGGTAATTGGACAGCCTAGGTCTACATTATGGTCTTGAAAGACCTAGGTTTTGTAGTTGAGTATTGGAGCCTCATGAGCCATATTGACAAGACAATTTCTTAACGGCATTAGTCTTTGTTTCCCCTTTGTAGTCAACTAGGTTCTTTGATGGATCAAACCTTGCTAAGGAATAACAATGTAAATCCATGATTACTTCTCTTTAGGAATCAAGACAATAAAATTTGAGAAGATAACTCCTTGAAACCCCAAACTTGATCTAATCTTTTTATAGTTCTCAAGCATCACGAGTCTTGCTTCTATTCACAATATTGGTTAAAGTTTTAAACCAGGCCAAGAAAATAGTTGCTCTGATTAATCTTGATAGTCCCTATAAATCCTATCAAGGAGATGATCTTGCTAAGGCTTCCTTACACTTTGTAAAGTGTATGAATTCTCTGAATAGAAAATTAGAAGGGGGTGTAGCTTAAGATGGTAAGGACCTAGTTAAATTTCTTTATGTCTTGGACTTAGTCTAAAATGCTACCAATAAGATGACATAAAGGGGAGTTGCAGTATGTTTTCTTATTTGCTTCGCTCTATGTTTAATGGGTTATCTGGTTATCTTAGGACAAGGATTTTGTTGGTCTTGTTTCCATTTGTTATGTCTTAGAATTATCTTCATAGAGACAACTCTATCAAGCCATGCCTTGCCTTAGGATTGGGTTTTCTTTCATATTCATGAAGTTCGATCCTTGTTCAATTTGAGAGGTCATCACGTAAGTTTGGGAGAGGTTCTTGTTCAAAGATCTGTTGGGGAGAATTCTAAGCCATTGATTGTAGGAGTCAATCCTAAGTCAACACTTTACTTGGAAGGAAGATTTGGATGTTGCCCTCATTTAATCATAATTGACTTTGCTTTAGGCCAAGTCAAAATAAAAAAATTCTGTTCACCAGAGAGGAAAGTTAGAAGGAATTTCCCTAAAGGTCTCAAGAACTCTTGGTGGGGAGGACTAATTAGAGTATGCCACATGTCAGTACTAGATCATTCATGACTGAACATCTTGGTTCCTTTTGAACTCTGGAGCTGAAACCTTATTAAGAGTCCAGATTGTAATCTCATGTCGATTGGAATCCCCAAGGGGCAATCATTGTCAATTCTGGAACCAAAGTCAAATTACATTGTATTACAGTAAGGCTCAAGTACTGGAATCCTTAGATATAAGGTCATGAGAATTTCAAACCTAAAAGGTCCTGGTAAATTAGAGTTTATAAAAGTTCATGTACATGGGAGCCTTGGGGCTATTTGTTATGCAAATTTTGGAATTGAGAGGACTGGGTAAATTCGATTGCATTGAGCTTTTGTGTTTGTAGGAGCAATTAGACTCCAAAAGAAAATAAACCACATCATGCAAGGAACCGAAGCAACCTGCGAGACCAAACCAATTGGATGAGGCTAGGTGTCAAGTGTGGATGCAACAATTGAAACATGGAACCCAAGTCTCACCATTCGATTATTCTATTGTATGTCAACCAATCATATAACTCAATTCCTTTTAGAGCTATCACCATCATCATTGGCTTCTGAAAGCCATTAATCCTTATCTATATTGGAAGGACTGTGGAACCTAAAGAGAGTTGAGAGCTCTGACACCTTTCAAAGTACTGAGAGCTGCTAGATCTTCCATGACACTCGGAGATCATATGGTTCACAAGGATAGTGACACGCGTGTTGCATGTATGTATGGTAGAACTCACAGGACCCACCACAACACTTCTGCCAATGAGAATATCCTACTAGTGAAATGTTTGTGCATGTGAATACAAGATAAATTGAACCCATCATATGTTGACTCACCCACCAATCAATCAATCTTGGGTGCTCCTAAGGGCTGTTGATCTCAATTCTCATTTGACAGTCCTTGGAACTCATAGGATGTTGGAAGCTTTGACACCTTGGGAAGTTTTGAGAGCCATTGATCTAAAAGCTCATCAAGCAATCTTCAGAATTCTGATTTGCATGAGCCCTCCATGCTATTAATGACCATTGTTCTATTAGTTTAGCATGTCCATATGGATGTTTATGTGGACCAGCAACATAGGAAAGCCGAATGACATGATGACATTTGACCCCATTGGTTACACTAGTATGGTGGGCCCTCTCTTCTGCATTGCACTGGATTCTCACAAGGCTGGCCTGTATACTCTGGACCTGATTAAACCTGATGGTACATTCTCTCTCTCTTTGCAGTCTATCAAAAAGGCAAAGATGTTCTTGTAACATTTGATGACCTCTGCGACTGATCTTGTTCCTGGGCAACTAATGTTTGATCTGCCAATGTTTCAAGCAGGATATTTAGTTTTTTTCTTTTAATTGTCTGAATTTTGGGTTGCCTGTTTGGGGTGTTACATGTTTCTTCCATGATCTCAATGTATTCATTCTTAGGAAAGTGATACTTTATATGTGAAAACCATAAGTTAAAAAAGAAGGGTTTATTTGAAATGGCATGGAAGTGATATATTAACAGGCCACATAGTTATCAATTTTAGTTACAGGAATCAAGGAAGAAAATCCAAGTACCTTATTTATACTTTTGTCTTGGTTAACTACAAATGAAGTTAACTATTTATTTGAACACAAGTATCATGGAAGAAACTTCGATTATCTAGTCTGTTAGGTTTGGGAGAGATGCATGAAGTTTCTCTATTGTTTAGCAAGAAGTGCTATAAGTGATTTGATTAAATTAATCTTGCAAAGTTTCAAAATTAAAATTCTCTTTCAAGTCATTGTTTAGTTCATGTATCATTGCATACCTTAAAATGAAGAAATCATGATATTCAATCAGAACAAAAACATGCATTTTAGTACCTCTCTATTAATTTAAGGTCATGAACATTGTATGAAGCAACAATTTTTCACAGGTCTCAACATCGGAATAAAGAAATGGCAATGGCAGTGCTGAAATCACGACTTGATCAGCTAGAGATGGCTCGACAAGTACAATCCAATGCTCAGCATACACAATCACTATCAGAAATTACATGGGGAAATCAGATACGCTCTTATGTCCTCCATGTATGTTTTTCTATCTTTTGCCAATTTTGAGTTGTTAAATTCATCCAATTGCTATAACAATGATTTGCCACCATCCATATCTAATATTTTTCTCATTTGTGGCAGCCGTATCGTATGGTGAAGGATTTGCGAACAAACTATGAAGTTTCAGATCCTGATTTAGTTCTTGAGGGAGAGCTTGATGGTTTTATTTTCAGTTTTTTGTCCAGTTCGGTTGATAAAGATGTGGAGAGATGAATGGCCATATAACACTATCAGTTGAAATGTATTTGTCTGTTTTGAAAAGGACATTTTTTTGGTTGTCCTGTATATTACTCATTTCCTTTTTACTAAACAGACAAATTGCCTAAGGAATTGATACTGTAGACACCTAAAAATTACCCAGGTCCTGATTTGCCTACTCCTAAACAATTTATCCCTTATTCCCTAAGGTCCTGAAATGTCGTCAGTTCTCTGTGGATGTTTGGTGAAGTGGGAAATATTAATTTTATCATTGTAATCAGTTGTTGAGAGGCATTAATCAACATTCTTAATCCTAAAATTTTGGAGGAACAGTGCATCAACCAATGATTGAATATGTGACAAACTTCTTTAAAAAATATGTTTTAGAGTTTAGTGTCTTAAGAGTTACTTCATATTTGTTGTAATGGTGTTAACTGATAGATTATATATCATGTCTTCTCAATTCTCTTGATCTTTAAGTCTGATGACTCAGACAACAATCAGAAACAATTCAACAGGAGTGTAAAGAGATACAAGAGAACACATAAATGTTTATATATCATAATTATGAAGAATGTAGCCATTTTGCATTGGGCTATCTGAAGGTTTACATAACATATGTATCAATTTCTAAACAAACATTTTAACGTATGACTAGTGTACTGCTTCGGGTTTTGCAGTGTTTTGGGGATGGGGGGAACAGGGAAAAAACATTCTCTCTGTTTCCAACCCAATTCTTTTTCTGGAGGGATGTCTCCCAAAAGTGGCCAGTTCCTGGGACGTCCCCACTTTTGTGGACATTGTGGGAATGTCTTGTCGTACACATTGTCCCTGTGACATCTTGAGAACTGAGGATCCCCTGCCACTGTCAATTTTATGTCCACAAAAAAAAAAGTCTTGGCCACATTTTTTAATGCTTTGTTCCTTTGCTTATTATTTTCCTGTTAAAGATGTTTGCTTGACTTTCATACTATCTACCAAAGCTTGGAGCCAAGAGCTGTAATAAATGCCCTGGTTGAGTACCTTGTAACTAAAATTTGGAGCAGGCCAACAATGGGCTGTAGAGTTGGAGCGGATAGATTGCAAGCAGATCAAGGCCCATGGAATAAGGTTTGGTTGTAAATCTGAAGCAAAACTTTACTTTAATAGTACATTTTGTTTTAGTGTGTATGGCGATAAATTTTAAGAACAACAAAGTAAGATCTTTTTGTTGATTTTGAATCGTTGCCAAATTGAGATTTGGCAGGCCAAGAAGCAGCTTGGATATGTTTATAGAAATCTCTGTTCTTTGTGTAAGATGCTTGCAAAGATTATTGGTAACAGAAAGCAAACTTTAACATCAGGGTCTGCCAATCTATCTGATTCAGATGAATGGCTGGAAAAGAGAATGAGAGAAGAACTCCAATATTTTCTACAAGGATGTTGTAATTATAACAAAGACCAGATGATCTAATCAACATTTGTTTGGCTCCAAGTTCATTAAACAGTGCTTGCAGTTTGTAGAAGAATTCTGGGTAGCTGTCTATTTTCTCGCAGGGGGCATATAATTTAACATCCAATAGTTATATTTTGTTTCAGAAACAATCATGGATTATATTTTATTGGATATTGTATTTTCATTATATATATATATATTATTAGCCATCCTCCTACCGTCCCCAAAATTTAGGTACTAAATTTTTTCCATCCCCATAACATTGTTCCCCCATAAAAGAATCCATTTTATTTACAAGTCTAAAATTTCTGATAAATTGTTATGCGAAAAGGTGCCATGATTTCCCCACAGAACATCCAAGGGCTCAGTTAGCTGATTCCATTTTTCTTGGTGGTCAGAAATTATCGGCCTACCATGGAGAATGCCACCTAACTTGGAATGTATAAAGAATGAGATCAATGATGCGATTTTCTGGGTGTCAATACTGAATGAATTCAAGCAACTTTGGTGATTTATATCCACAATATTGGTTATATCTATCGGTCTATTTTCAAGAGCATTATAATTTTCATGTGTATAAACCTTTGTTGAGTTTGACAGCATGTGATGCTTAGAGTGCAACAATTAAGTGGGCTATTGTATTTTGCCAACATCCATTAAGTAGAATGGTCACTTTCATTGTGGCATCACTTATATTAACATAAGGATCATGATATATTGAACTATAAATGTTGTTGCGGACCAAGCCTTCCAACCAATGGATTTGTTTTTGGAAGCAGATAGGAAGATTGTTTTATTTTGTTCGCGTTTCAATTCGCACCTCTGGTATGCGAATTAGAAACGGACAGCTATGCACAGATTAACTGCTCTTTGAATTAGGAAGGGAAGCTCCCTCTTTGTTGATGTTGCTTCAAGAAAGTAAACTAAATTAATTTGCCAATCTTTTTGTTCAGTTAAGAGCACAAGGTTATAAAAATCTACCGCCGTAGCTGAGATTTTCTCTTTTTGAATATCAACTACGACTAAGCCTACTCTAATGACACTTTTAACAACTCAAGTAAACTCAAAGCTTGAAAGTTAAAAGTAAACAAGGAATTGATTCTTTGACACAAAACTCACATAAACCCACTCTCAGCATACACCTTAAGACTCATTGTATTTTTAGATACAAGCTGAAATAAAGATTATATAAGTGAAACCCATAAAACGGAAACTTGAGATAGTAGATCAAAATAGCAAAGCAGGCATAAGATTTTTTTTTCTCAAATTTCAAATAACAAAGATTACACTTCTAGGACAACAGGATTGTAGCAATAATAGGCTTGCAGTTTAGCAATCAACCAGAATACATTGGCACAAGTAACACATGAACTGAACAATATCTTGTAGCAAAGGTAGGCGTACAAGCTTGTCCTTACCCTAATTGAACTGATACTGAATAACAACTTGTAGGCAAAATAGGCTTAGCAATTTGCTATCACAATAACTATTAAATAAAAATGGGCAAGGCTGCCCCTATTTATACACAGGAAAAGGAGTGGGGAACCTTAAAATGCCCTTGTTTTTACAACCAAGACTTGCCAACGTACAAGCTTTAATTCTAAAATTAAAACAAGATAACTATCTAACAACCTATGAAAGCAAAAAATAGGGAATGTGTCAACTATTACACCTTGATTCTTTCTCTTTTGCAAAGAATGGATAAGAATGAGACAAGAATAGAAAGAAAGCTCGGAGAAAGCATCAAGTTCATTGTTGCTTTTGAGTTCTATTCTCAAAAAATATTGTTGCCCCAAAGAGGTGACTCATTCACTGATAATTTGGAAAACTCTATCCTCCAAAAAATTGATTTGTTTTTAATTTGAAGTGGAGAGTGCTACATGCTGAAAATCTTGTTTTTTTTACTATAAACTCAAATATGTTCGGAAACTTTTTGTGCAAACTATTGAAAATAAAATCTTGAAAAAGCAGTTTTTCGGAAAAAGCTGAGACTTGGGTTTTGTAGAGAATCACGTTCTAGGACCCAAATGATCAAATTTCAAAAAAGCTGAGGTTTTTCCAAAAAAGTGCAAAAAAAAGCAGATTCATGAAAACTTGAAATTTTCCAAAGTTGGCGAGAATAAAAAATCAAGTGGACCCAAATGAATGAATTTTGAAAAAGATGGCCCCCTTCTTCTGAAAAGTGATGCCCTGGAAAAATAAAGCATGAAAAAGCGAGCATTTGTGCGTATTGATCATGAAAATGTGAAGAACTTTGAAAAAGCACCATGTTTTGGCTTTCAAATCTTGATGAGAAGAAAAAAGATACTTTTCTTTCTCTGGATGTCAACCTGCAAAAGTGAATAATGAATGCCAAAGCCTTCTTAAATAGGTTGAGGACAAAAAAGATGCTTTATTCTCCAACTTTAAATCTTTTGAAGGCAATCTTGAGCAAGTTTGTTGCATATGGACATTGTTTGAGAGTTGAATGATGAAAATTTGGAAATTTCTCTAAGACATGAAAACTTGATGCCCTTTTTGGCAAACTTGCCATTTTCTTGAAATTTTCAACTTTTTGCTTGATTTTGACCTCACCTTGATCCTCAATTTTGGGCACTCAGTGAATCCTGTGAACTGGCTGATGATCTCATTGCGGCACCTAATTGAATCTGAGATGATTGCTCTGGAGACTGCAACCTCAAAAAACTGAATCTGAGGCCTCAAAATCTTGGTTGCCTCTGGCTACCTGGGGCACCCATCCTTAGCAGAGTTAGTCAAATTTTGATATTCTTCAATTTTACACAACTTTTTGTTCTTAAGATGAATTCTCAATTTTGGATGCTTAACTGACCCGATAAACCGGTTGTCAGATTCGTTAGATAGCTCAGAGAATTTCTAAGGGGGGTCTTCTGGAAGTGACTGGCCCAGAAAAGTAGTTTTACAGTCTCAAAAGTTTGGGCGCCTCTGGCTACCTGGGTGCCTTTTCTACCCAGACTTGGTCATTTTTTGAAATTTTCAACTTTCTACTTTGACTTTTACATTTTGCACAATTTCACCTCTTCATTCCATCTGCAATATCTGGTGTTTGACAAATCTGACGAACTCACTAATGGATCCATTGGAAACCCTGCTCAAATCTGAAGAAAAATCCTTAGAAGCAACAAACCCTTTTTTTTTTGAATGCCCAAAAGTTTGGGCACCCCTGGCTACCTGAGGCGCCCATGATCACCAGAATTAGTCATTTTTAGGCATTTTTCAATTTCTCAATTTTATCTCCCATGCAATGTCCTCTGTTTGATCTGCAACTGCGAGTGACTGATGAATCCGACGATCTAGCTGAGACATTCACAGAAAAGCTTGCAAAATTTTGAAGACAATGATTGTTTGGAAAACCCTAATAGCTTGATTGGCCCCTCCAAAACCCTAGGCGCCCCTAGTTACCTGGGGTGTCCACGATCACCAAATTTAGCTATTTTTACTTGATTTTCAACCTTCAAACTTGATCTTCCATGCTTTGTCCTTCGTTTGATTTGCAACTACTAGTAACAAACAAACCTGATGATTGAGTTGAGACATCCACTGGATAGCTGGTAGAATTCCAAAGACAATGATCATATTTGCAAACCCTAATATTTGAATTAGGTCCTCCAAAACCCTGGGCGCCCCTGGCTAGCTGGGGCGCCCAAAGATCCCAGAGATATAATATTTTTTTATGTTTTCACAATTTCCAGTTTGCTTCTTGATGAAACTCCTCTATTCGATATGAGATTTTGACTGATAGCTTGATCCGATGGACCTATTGTTGTATTCACTGCGGAGGTAGAAGGATTATGAACAAACCATCTTAGAAACACAAACCTTAATTCCATCATTTGGCACCTTGAAAGGTTGGGCGCCCCTGGCTAGCAGGGGCGCCTTTACTCTCCAGTTTTAGTTTTTTATTTGCAATTTTCAGCTTTCTCCCTCATTCCTTGTGTTCTCCTCTCCGTGCTCAACAGTCGGGGTTGAAAAATATTCTAAGGCATAAATGGCTAGGCACCTTGACTGGGCAGGGGCACCTAGCATCTCCAAACTTAGCCACTTTTTCTCAGTTTTCAAGATTCTTCAACCTGCTTCCTTCGTTCTTCATTCTTCGAGCATCTATCGTTGTTTCTTGATCTATGTAGTGTTTGAGACCTTGAATCTAACACCTGGCAATTGAGCAACCTCCATGGATAACCTTGGAGCTGCTGATTTGGCTTCTGAAAAAGCAAAATAGACCCATTAGAGAAAAATTGAAGATTTTGACTAGACCAGCCTAATGAGGAAGTATTTTAAGCCAATAAAAATTAGTTTGAACCCCTGGAGTTAGACATTATATTTTTAGAAAATTTTGTCAGCATCCATTTGAGAAGAAACCCAGAAAAACCTAGAAAAAATCTATTTTTAGAAAATTAGGGCCGAAAACCTAAGATCTAGATTTTGTAGACAAGGTTGCTCTGAGTAGACCCAGATCGTCAAATTTTGAAAATTTTGAGTTTTTGACCAATATGCATGACATGGAAAATCCATTTTTTGACCTTTTTTTTACAATTTTTACAAGACTTTTACCGACTCTTTCAAAATTCCTTAATGAAGTAAAAATTTTAATTTGGGGTACAACATATTTATAGAAGCAAATTCCAAGATGCACAATTTTTAACATTTATTCAACTCGAAGAAAAAGGCATTTATTCAACTTGAAAGGAAAAGCATTTAGGCATTTGTTAGACTTGAAGGGAAATTATTATTTTTTGGATGTATATATAAGGTTGTTTTAATCATAGATCCAAATTTTAAGACACACATTTCTTAGGCATATCTGACTTGGGAGAAAGACATTTTGGAATATACTCAGCTTAAAGGGAAGATTAATTTTTAGATGTGGATATGAAGATTTTTTTGGTCATAGAAATAAATTCCAAAGACATACAATTTTCACACCCATCCAACTTGAATTGAAAAACATTTACCAAGCTTGATAGAAAAGGTATTCATGCATATACTTCAGGGAAAATGAATTTTTGTAGAAGTTTATAGAAATGAAATTTTTAAAAAATAAAAATTTAACCACAAAAACATTTTTTAAGAAGTTTATAGAAAGGGAATTCTTTTAAGTAACAAAAGAGGTGAAAGAGATTGAGGCATTTGTCTTGCTTGAGGGGAAGGATTAATTTTTTGATGTAGATATGAGGGGTTTCTTTAATTGTAGAAGCAAATTCCTAGAAGCACATTTTTAGGTGTATTCAACTCCAAGTAGTTGTTTCGTTGAAAAAGGGATCCTAGGTCTAATAGCTAGATCACTAAAATCAATCATTTTCCAATTAACATTAGGATTCAAATGGGCAAGGGTGTGAGATTGACTTACAACCTAAAAGGTGAGTCAATCAGTCTTGGATCTTATTCTTTAATGCCTTAGAAATTGATTGAAATTAGTGTGAATCTATTGAATTGATTTACCTATGAGACCTAATGTCAAAATGCAACTTTTTTATATCGACAAAAATGAAAAATCAAAATCTTATAGCATATCTGGGGAGGGCAGAGTATTGTGCACTTGGTATGTAAGTTTGAGTCTAATTTGTTGGTCTAGGATGCAAGAATGCCCTAGTCTGGCTTCCACTTTCCTCATATTTGAATTTACAGGCCCGTGACTCCATGTCTACCTTTCGTGATCCTACTCTAAAATCTCCATCTTTAGATTTGAACTTGCAAAAATCTGGAAAAGACAGGAAAGGGGTGGCTCTATAGGAGTTTGCCTCAATCAAACCCCTGTTTTGGTATTTCTACCTCCATAAACAGTTAATGGGTTGATTGATAAAAAATGTGTGCTCTTAACCTTAAGTGCATCTAAGGTTGTAATGAGCTAAAATGCATAAAACCCTACTCAAATGTGTTAGAGGAGGATTCATATATGATAAAAATGAGATCAACCAAAGAGAAAGTCAAATACCCTTAGGAAAATCTAAAATGCAGTAATACCTTGCTTAGGGCAGCAAGTAGGTTGAAGCTTGAAGATGAAAACACTCTGAAAAAAAGTCGTTAGTTTGTTGAAAATGGCTAAAGCAATATCCAAAACCTAGATTCCATCATGTTCTCCTATTGGCATCAAACTCCAATCATTGTAGCAATCATGATCAAATCTAAAAATTCTCTTGAAAACCTATAAATTCAAATATATTTTTGCAAAATATAATTGTCTTCTTATTCTTCTTAATTTTGAAATAATAATTCATATTTATATAGTGGACTTTAGAATAAATTAAACTTTAGGCCGACTCAATTAAATTTGAATTTTCTAGACTAAATTACTGTCAAGGCCCAAATTTAGAATTACATCTTTGAAATTAAAGACCAACAAACATGAAAAATCAAATTTGTCAGGAAAAATAGTTGGCCTAGGGCGCCCCGTGCCTTAGATTAGCTTTCTCACACTCAACAAGGCTTGACATGGGTGTTTAGGGTCTACTAAAATCAAGACTTTTTCATGTTAGGGCATTTGTCAGAATTAATTTGATGATGTTTAATCAATAAGACATTTTTCAGGGTCATGTAGGCACATTCTCTTGGGATGATAGGAAAATTTTAGGGCTTAGGGAATGTCTTAATGCATTGATGAAAATTCATTCAAGTCGGTTCTAAATAGAGCATGAAATTGTACTCTCACCTGAAAGGGAGTACAATTTTTGATGCTACACAAGTGTAAGGCATTTAGGCATTATCTAGCTTGAAGGAAAATGAATAATTTTTGGACCTAGATATGAAGATTATATGCACAATTTTTTAGGCGCATTCAACTTGAAGGAAAATACATTTATCCCACTTGAGAGAGGTTTTTTTTTAAGGTTGTAGAAAAAGCTTTTTGGGATTTTTTAGTCCTCAAATTCTTATTTTTCTTCTTTTTGAATCTTATGGAAAGAGATTTTATTTTTGAATTTTAGATTTTTTAAGCCATAGAAGAAGAGAAGTGGGTGAGGAGGAGGTGTTAAGAAGCTTGTTTAAAGGAATTTTTCAAAACAAAACTAGTCTCAAAAGACGATGGTGAGGAAAGGGAGAGGTTGAAACAGGTTTTTAAAGATTTTTTCAGCCACATAAGAGGAGGGGAGGTTGGGTAAGCAAACATACTCATCACTAATCAGCCATTATGTCAATCATAGAGATCATGGTATATTGGACTATAGATGTTGTCATGGATTAAACTGTCCAATCAATGTGAGATAATTTTTTAGATATTTGAATATACATAACATTATTTGTATATTAAATAATAAAAAATATACTAAAAATACATTTTAATTAGAATTATTAAATTGTAAAACATTCTCATAGTTTTTTTCTTCTCAAGTTGAGGCCACAATCATGGCCATGGAATTAGTCATAATCACAAGGTTAGCCTTGATACCTAAATTTAAATGAGATTTTCTCACCTTTCAATTTAACTTTATAAGATTTTATACATTACATCTTGTTGCCATGCATATCATTTGGGACTTCTTTGATCTTCTTATATATAAAGGAGAATACTAGGTCATTTTAAATGTTGCAAAACAAGAATAACTAAATACACAAATAGCAAAGAGACAAGCATTTATTTTTGTATTTTAGCATCACAACGGTGCATTACTATCTAGCGTGTCTTTTATCTTGTTTTGACACCATTGATTAGTATAACATGGTTTGAATGTAATCAAGACGGCACAAATTCCCTTGCTTGAGAGTAGGTCCTAACAATGCTTATTAGAAACACATTTTCTAGATATCATAGGGGAATTTGTTCTTGAAGATCACTAGAACAAGGTTCGAGTTGACATAGTTAGATCAAGGTTGTACATAGACATATTAGGATTTCCCCTACAACTAACCTAAATATTCTTCCATCAAATTTTTAGACACTAGAACAAGTCCACAAATAGAGGATTAAGACCACACATTTCAAATCAAGCTTGACTACAAAACCATTTATGAGGTATGAACGTCACCCCATTATTAGAACCAAATTATCTCTTTTTAACGATCCACCGCCTTCCATATACCCATATCATACTTAAATATACAGGAATATGTAATTAATTAGATGCAATCTTAGTTGATATTAATATATACATACTTGTCGCTCTTTCTATGTTAATGAAGATAATAATTTTGATGGTTGTGGGCAAAAGATGTGTTTTTTGTAAAAAAGTGACATGTTCAAGAAAGAGAGGAGTTCTAGAGTGCCACATCCGTAGAGCTTTGGAATTATCGAAGCATTTTCAGAATCATTGTAGACTAGGTCTTTGCAAGAGGAGTCTGAGAGGCAGATGTCTTTTGTTGTGCCTAAAGTTGCAAACTACCACCAGACTACTAGTTCTCTAAAAATTAAGAACAATAAGACTCATATTTTATGATAGTTATCTCAAGCTATTAAATTGCTTTCATTTAATGCAACTTAGACTTTTATTTATAAATCTACATAACAAAATTCTAATAGCATCAATGCATATCGCCATGATGCCATAATCTAGGAAATAGGTCGTAGTTTATATATATTTTTCTATTATTCAACAAAAACAACTTGAAATTTGATTTTTATATTTTTTCTACATGAAGTAATAAAGAACCTTTCTTAGTTGAAAATTCTTGGATTCCTATTTTGAGAAGCATTGTTGCATGTTGTTAATGATTTTGTGAGGAAATAATTCAAACCTCTATTGAACTAGCCACTAAATCGAGGGATTGGAGTGTATAGAAGAGATAAGTAGTTTAGTTTTTCATGATTTTATGTTTTTGCAGTTGTGATCATACTCATTATAACTTGCAAGTTTAATGTGTTTAATGTTATATGTGTTATAGATTTATTATCAGTATTATCTTTGTTGTTTGTTATGTTATGCAAATATGTGTTTATGTGAATAGAATTGTGTATTCCGTAGTTATAGAGTATATAGTTGTTTCCATTTTATGTTGAAATCATGTCTTTAGAGACAAAAATATTGTCTAAACGAGTTTATTACTAGCTTTATATTATGTGGAAAAGTAAGAAAAGAATATAATAGTTTAGATTTTGTTATCACTAGATAAGGAAATTTCATTTTGTTGTAGCAGAATTTCAATTCTTTCTTGTTTCTATAGTTTATATTTCATATGCTTTCATAGATTGAAGTTTTTAAATACTTTCTAGTGAACAATCCTTTTTAGCATAAGTATTCCCTAGCTTGATAAAATCTAGCATAGATTAGGATATTTGAAATCCTTCTATAGACAACCTTGGACACCACCTTGGTCAAAATGATAATTAATCAATTAAATTCTGAGACCTGACGACAACTCATCAACCATGATCAAGACATTCATTGCAATTGGTTTCTCATCAACTAGTCATGGATTTGAGTTGAGATCTAGTATTAGATTCAGTTGGAGATTTTAGTAACCGAGTGTAGTCAATGTCAATGATTGAAACAAAAATATGCAAAATCTCATCTATTTGTTTTTAATTAAATTAAGTAGGAAACAAGGATCTCGACCCTTTACAAGGCTACCTAAAGGCTAAGCCAAATAGGCCAAAAACAACACAACCAAGAGAAAGAGGAACAATTGCACCAAGTTGTCAAAAATAACTACAAATGAAAGACAATCTTAGGCCTAGAACGAATTGGCTTCTCACTAAACACTTGAGCATGAGTTTGGGAAAATGAATTAAGAAGACCTTTCTTCCTTCTTACAATAGTCTATGAGACATTATCTTCCAATTTCTCGAAACAAGGAGAAGTAGGAGGAGAACACCCCACAGAGAGCTTGTCAATGCACGAAGAGGGAGCAATAGAATGGCAAGGCGAAAGGTTCAAACTTCTACCACATGAGTAATCTAGATCTAATCTAAAGCTAAGGGAAAAAATCAGGCTATGAGATCAGGGTTGTGTGACTTTTTCCCCAAGAGAATATAAATCTATTAAATAGCCCTTTATAATTAAAAGGGAGATAGAAAATAAAGGATATTATGATCCTTTGGTTAAAAGAGAGATTAATAAAGAATATGTATAAACATTCTTTAAAAAGGGGAAGCATAATTATTTATTTAAATAATTGTTAAAAAGTAACCTTTGTGAAAGGGTGTGATGGTTTGAAAACCACCCCTTAAAAGGATATATAAATCATTCATGTGAGACTTGGGAAAGACATGGAAGAGGAACATTCAAGGAGAGAAGAGAAAAAGGAAAGAAATTGGAGAGAGAAACACAAGGCACAAAAGAGTGAAGGTTAAGGTCATGGATGGGCATTTAAACATTTGGAGAAGGGGAACACAACGTGTGTCCAACTCGGGGTACAACGTACACTCGGGAGTGTCCTGGACAGGGTTGTGTTTATGTCATAAAGGTAGGTTGGTTTTGTGCAAGAACCGGTTCCTTTGGGGGTGTTTGTGCCAAGAAAAGTCTAGACCTGTAACAATTCCTTTAAATGTCGGATAGTAGCCTCTCAAAATATATTTACAAATAAGTATTGAAAACCATTGATTCAACAATATTGGGAATATTGTCTATATGATTTTGATGTTAATATGATTAACCTATGTGAAGGTGTTATTCCATTTATTATGTTAATTATTTAATTGTCACACATTTATAGTTTACATTGATTATTCATATTTATGTTTATAACACTGCATAACTCAAATTATCTTAATTATAATATTCATTATATTAAATCCACTGCTATTTCTTAAATAACTATTGGAGAAAATAGCATCACATTTGGTATCAGAGTCTAATGATTGAGCCATATTACCTTGGAAATTCTCTTCATCTATAGATATTTCATGATCCTTGTGTATGCCTAGTGTTATACACTTTCCCTAATCTTTGAGTCATAAGACTTGATTCTATAAGACCCTTATGGTAATTTTCCTATAGCATTATTGAAAATCCTATATCATATGTGTCTTCGCATCCATATTTAAAATCTTGTCTAGAGTTAACATTGTCTTGAGCAACTTCTTATTTATACTTAGGCTCATCCTAAGGCACCATATCCATAGCAAATCAATAGGCCTACTCAATGAGCTTTCAGATAAGATATCGATCTAGAGAGTTATTCTTGTGTCCCACTTAAAGGTTAGATACATGGTCAAGACTAAGAAAACTTCAGTCCATAGCATAGGTTCTTTTGTTTTAGATCTTAGTGATGAGTTTCCAATAGTAATGAAGTAATGATATATATCAATTCCTTGAGTTTAGAGTGGCTATGTGTACCCATGAAATATTTTTTCATCCTAGTTCCTATCTATTATAATATATTGTATTTAACAACATCAATGATCAACTTTAAATTATATATGTATCCCACCTTGTAAAATGAGCAACACATACTTCTTTATTATTCATTTATTATGACACATGTTCAATAAGAATACCTTATATTGAACCATTCTTTACATGATGTAGTTGGGAGTTACTTCAAAATGTATTTAAATCACTATTGGAGAAAAGTAGCATCACAGGGGTAGGAGGTTCCCCAAACAGGTCCACACCACATCTCTTATCTATTTGTTATTTTTTTTATCAATTAATGAATTATCAATCTAGGCTTAGCTTTGAATTGTAGGGTTTGATCTTTTTAATCATTGGATAATAAGACCCGCATATTATTTTTATATATAAATTGACGAATGTAACTTACACTCTTGTCCTCTTTTTAGGGTGATATTTATGATTTGTACACTTTTGTCACATGATGTATGCATACATGTTATTTAGTAATGAATATTCTTTGTATCATGATGATGCATGAACATCCACAATTGATTTGGAAATCCTAAATCACCCAAAAATATTTCATGTTATGTATTGTTTCTTTATTTTTGTAGCTTGTTTTTTAGGTTTCAAGTTGGATCTTGCACTCCCCCCTAATCAATTCCTATGGTTTGAGGATGGCCTGTGCTAACACAAAGTAGTGTTGTTGTGGCAATATTGTTGTAGAGTGGAAGCATAAATCCCTATCCCACTTGTGGAACACATTTTGATTTAACAATTTATGCAAAATAGTATACCCCAATTTGGGACACAAGAAAAAATTATATTAAGTTCATTGTACATGGAATTCTTGGCATATGCCTATTCCTTCAGCATTTTATATGGCACCGTTTTCCCTCTAAGCCACACCGAAGGATTTGATTAAACACAAAATACTCATTCAAATGACCCTTTCATGATAAAAAAAAGTCATCATGACATGAGATTTTACAAGAATGCAACCCTTAGGGAAAGCTTTCAAAGAAATATAGATTTTAACATACTTAAAAATATGGGGCATTCTGTTATGTTGGTATGTCTTTTATACTTAAAAAAATGTTAGAACCATATACTAATGAGCCATGAAATTGATTTTCATGATGATGAATACCATTTAGGAGGATTGCATTGATGATATTTTAGGTAAATATAAGAAATGAAAAGATCATGCCAATGGCTTAAGATTTTTTTTATTTTCTTCAGTAGTATATGGCCCAACTTAAGCCTAACAAGTGCATATTTGGTGTAGGTAGTGGTCATTTATTGGGTTCGATTGTATCATGACAAGAAATATAAGTGGACGTTGAAATTTTTTATGCTATTGTTAACATGCCTCCACCTAAGAATATTACACAACTCCATATTTTTATAGGCTTAAAATTCAGGCTATTTGATAGTCTATATCATAGTGTGTTGATCACACATAACCCTTCATAAAGTTGTTAAAGAAAGACGCCATATTTCGATTGAATACAAATTGTCATAAAACATTTAAAGAAAATAAATAATACTATTTGAATCCTCTAGTACTAATGCATTTCATATATGTGGTAGGTTATTTCTCCTATAAATATCAACTACAAAGACAATTGTTGGTGATCTATATGTACCAAATGATGATAAAAAATATTATACAAAATTTATTATATTACCCATACATTACTTGATTATGAGACATGCACACCTCAATAGAAAAAATATGCTTAGTAGTTGCTTAAGACTCATAGAAGTTGTGGCACTATATATTACATTTAGATGCTCATGTTATAGTCAAATTTGATCCTTTGAAGTAAATTTGTATAAGGCTAATATTTTAGGGCGCATAGTGAGATGGGTTATGCTATTAATGGAATTTGATCTAAAGTTTATCTCCTAAAAACCTACCAAAGGTCAAGAAATTTTTAATCAATATCCTATTGAGGTCACATGCTCTTGTTCCCAGTGATACTTCATTTCCAAATGACCATATCCCACATACAAATACTACTTCCTAAATAGTATTTTCCAATGGTTCTAGATGTGTGATTGGATCAAGGGTAGGGGTAATATTTATCCCAACTTTTAGAGATCTTATTCCTTTATCCTTTTGGCTGAAATTTCATGCACAAATAATATAGAAAAGATGAAGCTTTGATTGCAATCTTACATGCAACTATTTCATTGAAGGTCAACTCACTAATATTCATGGTGATTTATGGTTGGTGTTATGATAGATTATTGGCACATATACAACAAAGAAAGTAAATTTATTTTAGTATTGTGACTTGGGTCCATAACTATTGGCTTCCTTTGAGTATTACTACTATAGTTATTCCTTACAAGGATAATAGAAATGTAGATGTTATGACCAATGCAACTTCACATATGGGCATTGTGTAAGACCCCACCTTGTATGTACTTAATACCACCCTAATTTGTTATATGTTTTTCTTGAATTAATGATTAGATATATGGCGGATGATAAATAATGTGATCTTTGGGCAATATTCTCACATTTCATTTTGACATTATGTTTTATCATCATTACCACGAAGGTGGAATGCACTTGTATACTGTGGAATATAAATTGAAATTTTAAATGGATTATTTTGTAGTTGAAGTTTAGAATATTCAGCTAACAGATTAATGTATTGTTAATTAAATGATCGTGTTGGTAATGTGTAGGAAGGTAACAGTGTTAGCATGAGAAGGGAGAACCGTCAAGAGCAAATCTAAAGACTTCTTTTTGAGGATATAAAATTTACCCAAATTGGTGCCTAGAAATGAGTAGAGTTAATGTATTGGAAGTCTAAGGTTGTGAAGGTATTTAGCTATGGTTCATGTGAGGTGTAAGTGGGGAGTAGGTCTTGGAAACCCCTAGCTAAGTTTAAACTCGGATGAAACCTTGAGTGGGCTTTTAATGAGAGTTGTTGGTCAAATTTTTGGGTTAGAATGCAAAATAAACCCCCTAGGATCTAAACCATAGTGGTAGGGGTCAAGTGGGCATGCAATTGTGCCTCTATAAGGCATACAATTGTGCCCCTACAACATGATTTGACCCCTTAAAAGCTCTCATAATGGAGAGTGACAAATTTTGAGAAGAGGATGGGGTGGTTGTCCAAAGGCATGTTCTCATTGATGGGAAAGGACCTTCATTGATGGGGAGAGGTACACTCCACACATCCCCATCCAAGAGTTGCAATTTGAAACATCCATATATTTTGAAGGAGGAGGGGGTTGTTACCCACTTCTCCTCTTGGAGAACTTTAGTGGAGATGGTAGAAAGAATGAGAAGAGAAGAGGAGTCCACCTCTTTGGGAAGATAGTGATCAAGATGGTTTGGCTTAGAGAGGAAAGGTGGATAGAAGAGTTCAATCCCTTCACCTAAAGGAAAAGAGATAAGTTCTTCCTTTTCCCATTTACCTTTGTTATTGGTTTCAAGAAAGTGACATAGTGTATGGATCATGGTTGAATGGATCATGGTTGAAAATGGAATGTGGAGAACCTAGATGCATTTGTGCTATGTTAGTTTTATCCCTTTGTAAAAATGAGAGAAGGCTCCATTTATCATTGTGGGGCTAAAATAATTACTTGCTCAAAGGTATGGCTAGAGCCCACGAGGCTTCATGACACCATTACGATAGGGTGGAGAGCAAGCCTTCCTTAAGTGGATTTCTTAAAATTTGTTTTTAATATGGAAAATGTCTTGATGTAAAATGAAAGAGAATGGAAAAGAGCAAACCTAAATTCCTTTGCATGTAAATTTATTGCTTATTTTGTTTATATAATATTGGTAATGTTGTAAGTTTAAAAGATGGGTTGCATATATGTCCAATAAAAGGATGAAAAGAGCAAGCCTTGTTTATTTGGGTGTTTTCATTATATTTCTAATATTTTGTAGTAATATGGAAGGTTTACTTAGAGGGTTGTATCTTATTGTAAAAAGAGATACTTTATAAATATGTGTTAGAAGAAATGCTTGAACTAAAAGTTATTTTTATTGAGAGTTGAGGGAAATACTATGTGAACCTAAGTTTACTTCTCTTGTAATTGAATGAATGATTAATATGTGTATTTAAATGGGTAGTGAATAAGGTGGAAATATTGTTTAAATATATTTACTTTTATTGCAAATGAAAAACATTAAGCATCAATAAAAGTCTATGAATCTCTATGTTGAAGTTTTATTTACAAATTCTCCAACCATGGGTATGGATTACTAAATAGGGTAATAAATTTGAGGAAATTGGTAAATAAAAAAAAAGGAGTTGATAAATATATATACTGTTTTTCCTTTTTACAAATTTCAAAAGAAATTTTTGCTTAGTAATGAACATTTAAAAATATGAGGGGATGGAGCAAAAGATTATAAATATATAATAGATGTGTATATATATATACACATACTCCAAAATGTATATACCCACTTCCTTTGATATATGTAAACATATGAAAATATACATATTTAATAAAAGATAAATAAATAGTTAAATATATTCAATATATATATTAATACAATCATATGCTTGAATATGAGAAAATCTATCATATATATGTATATTAAAATACTATCAAATATACTATTTGAAATCTGGAAATTTTTAAAAGATTCCAAATAAAATAAAACTGGAACTTACAGTCACCATTAACAAGAAGAAAAGAACAGCCAATACCAAAAATACATTGCTGTCCCCAAAAAAAAAAAGAAAGACAAAAATAACAATAGTTCAGTAGTTTCTTTCTATGCACTCTATTGTTGCAAACATGATTTAAAGTATATTTAGCTGCTGGTTTTCCTTTTAAAATAAAATAAAGCAGCAAGAGCACACGAAAATCATTATATTTTAAAAAAAATAAAATTCCCTATTATTGCTGTATAACATTTTCCTTTCCTACAGTCTTAGTATTTCATATTTATGTACAGTCTTAGTATTTCATATTTATGTAATGCCAGTAGAGATTAAAAAAAAAAACAAATATATGTGAGTATATATGCATATGAAAATGTATACAAAATACTTTGAGCATACAATGGATTTGAGCAAAATAAGAAGAAAAAAAAAATCTTTCAAAAGAAACGAAATCTCTGAAAATAAATAAATAAATATATTCATTTTCAAACTGCATAGCATGCAGACCCAAAATATCTCTATTGCTGCACAATAACAAACAGATTTTCAAAATGTATAGGTCTCGAGATCACAAATACTTGATGGCTTAAAATCAGAAAGAGAATAAATAGTGTAGTCATCCACAGAAAATTTGCTGCAATAAAATAGTCCAGAGATTTCTTTGCACATCAGGCTGGACATGGTAGAAAACTTGAACAATTTGAGTGATAGGGAGACTCCACAAAAAAAAGCGGAGCAATGCAATGGATTATTTTATTTTATTTTTTCTCCAGTCCCAAATTTGGAGACTAAGATTTTGTTCTTGTTTGACTGGTTCTTTGTGTGTAAAGATCAACTTCCCATTTTGATTTGTTGATGCCCCAATCGAGATATCCAGTTTTTCATGCACGTATGAAGGATAGGGAGTGCCATGGCAAGAAAATAAAAATATAATGAAAACTAAGGGGACAACGGCCTCTCTGGCGTTGCCTGCCAACCCCAACTTACCCATAAATTGCATAAGTCGCCTTAAGACCCATCTCTCTGTTAACTCGAATGCAAAGACAACAATATTAAATTTTGGTGTTAGTGTGGTAGTATGGAGTTGGCTGGGTCAATAGGTTTTGTAAGAATGGCACTTTCACCGATAATTATATAGTGTAAGTAAAAGAATGTTTAGTTACTAAATGGATAATGATATCATTAAATGCAGATTAAAAAAATGCTATTATAGTTTTTATATTTTAATTTAATAATAATGTTTTATTTGGTTAGACAATGATGATACTAGTGCTAAGATTTATTTGCATAAAAATAAGTAAATAAATAAATAAAAATACCAGATATTATTATTGTTGTGGATTGATTAATAATATCATTATTGTCTTTAATGTGAAACTATCCATGATAAGAACCAAAATTTTGATTAAATAATCATAATGTTATTGAGTTTTAGTGTTAACGTCATTAGTGGGGTTATATATATATATATATATATATATATATATATATATATATATATATATATATATATATATATATATATATATATATATATATATATATAGATATGAGATAAAATAATATATTATTGGATAAAACATAGTAATAATGATATAATATTATATTGAGGCTAATTAAGAGTTAATATTAGTATTACTCAAATGCAAGCGACATTAACAGTGTATATTGGAAGTAAATGTAAATAATATTTTATTTTAGCGTTTGAAGTACCATGAGCATAATACTAATATTAAAGGTTGTCTATCGGTTTCTTCATAAAAATATTGTTCAAATAAAATTATTAGCAACTAAATCTGTCTACTTTGGTTCCAATGTTTAAACTATCAATAAGTAACAATTTGGTTATTGTCGGGTTACTAATTGAATGATAACATTATTATTAAGGTTCAAGTGTGAATCCTATAGCAATAGCATTATTAATGTCTAAAGGATTGTTGAAACAATAATACTATAGTTACTGATGAACAAATTGTCAATATCATGGAAATGAATGTATTGATATTATTTAGGACTATTTGTGATTAAGTAAAAATAATATTGTTAATAATGACTAGGTAACAATAAAATTATGTAAATAAGGGATAAGTAATATTTTATTATTGGTTGAATTATTAATAATAATATTCCCATTAGGGTTAGATTTAAAAATAATTATGGAGATTACTAGTTAGAGGATAATATTGTCATTGTCTAAGATTATCTATGGTTAGATAATAATGTTCTAGTACTCATAGTCGATTGTATTATTAAGATGGCCTAGTAATACTATTATTATTAAATGATCGAGCCAGGATTAAATAAACCTATTATTATCATGGGTGGGCTATTCAAAGGACCATATTACTATTGTAGATAATATGAATGTTTTTTTGGGCTTGTGATCATTATTAAGAGAATGTAAAGAGCATACCCTTCTTCGGGGTCTAGTTCGTACTCATAGAAAGTTTTGAATCATATGTTCATATAAGGGGATCTCACCCTAATCCTCTTTCATCCCTACAATAAAACTAAGATGAACTCTATGTACACATTTCTTATAGCTATTAAACACATTTACATTTGGATTCAATAAATTGCCTCAAGGAGAAACATTGACATTTGTCCTTGGTTACGCATGGCCTACACTCCATACCTGAAGATCCAAGTGGGGAAAAGAATTTCATAATTTGGATTTAGGATGTGTGTGATGGGCTTGGTGCACTCGACTGTGCTCATTCCTAACTTGAGCTCTAAATTCAGCTAATTCCTTGCAAAGGTGTTCGAGTAATATCATGTTTAGTGTTACACCTCTTGCACTCGCCATGTTAATCAGTTTAATGCTTGTTTTTCTTTAAAAAAGAACATTGTTGAGGTTTTCTAGCAAAAATTTTGGGCATGACACATTGAGGATCATAATCCGCATTTCAATTTACTCATTCTTAGATTATATCAACCATCAATTCAAACTAGTGATGTGACAATGTGTGACTTTGACAAGTGAGGAGTGGTTCCATGATATCTACAATTATTTGTACAAGGGGGTTGTCACCATTAATTGTTCTAGGGATTCATACACATGCATTTGTAATACTATTGCTAATTAATTGATTATTAAGTGTGTTATCTCTTTACGAGATTATAATGGTTTATTATTTTGATGTTTGAATGATAATGACAAATCTATTGCTATTGATGAAACCCATGAGGATATTTGTGGTGGTCACTTTAGTGCAAAAATGTGTATAGAAATTATTGTGTTATTATTGGAGCAAAATAGAAAAAGATTCTTATGATTTTATTAAAAAATGTCTTGCTTGTTTAGACAAACAATAATTTAAAACATGTACCTTGTCATGAGATTCAATCATTTACTTCCCCTTGGTCATTCACTATGCGAGGATTAGATTTGATGGTTAAGATAGCCCCTACTTGTTCACATAATTACACTTTCATTATTATTCCTATAGATTATTTTACAAAATGTGTAGAAGTCATCCATCTAAAATCTACAACTTCATATGAGTATTCATATTTAGATGGGTCATCAATTTCAAATGGGTAGAGGCCATCCATCTAAAATCTACAACTTCATATGAGTATTCATATTTAGATGGGTCATCAATTTCAAATGGTTATTTTGTATTAGATGGATATTTTTTCATATGGGCATTTAAATTCAAATATGGGAGATACAGATTCAAATTGGTATAAAAAAATTAATTTCTTTATTTTTTCTACAAGTTGATGCATTATGATATTTTGGTTTGATACTCATGTCATTCTTATCCATGTAAATTCTTAACTATATCATACCCACTCACACACATGGAATTTTCTCATTTAAATACCCTTCATGATAGGTTTTCATCACTTACATACATTTGCTACGTTTTTTGAGCTAGGCAATATTTCACATGCGCAATATGTGGTTTCATGATAACATCTCACTTCATATGCTTATATGATTGTTTTTGCATGCTCACATCTAATGTAATGCCAAAAATTATTGTAGACAAAACCTAACAAAACCCAGCTAACATTTTTTTTCAATTAAACCACGTCACAACGCAGAAATGCATAACACACAATAAGTGGCATCACCACAAGTGACGGGCATTGTCTATCCAACCCCAAGAATGCACCCCGCATGGATGCATGGGCATGGATGCTAGGTCCCTCGTTTCTCTTGTCGTCCGTGTAAATTCTACAAATTCTGCCTTCCGTATTTTTTAGTGAATGAATGAATGAATGGTTTTTAATGACGTCCACGAGACCATCAGTCTATGGGACCAAGCACCAAAACTTTAACCATTTTCAAGTTCTTTTCCATGTCAGCCCTTCTATTATAGATCTTAATCAAAAAGCTAGCAGTTTTGAGGAGCCTAGTTTCCCTAAAAAGTTCATTTAGATTATCCACCTTCAAATTGTCTTCATATTGGATACAGATATCATCATAAGCAGCACACTCAATCATGAAGTGCCATTCAGTCTCGACAGTCCCTTTGTTGCAAAAAATACAAGTCCGTTGCTCCCAAGCCTCCTTGGGGACAGCCCACCTACCTGTCTCGCATCTAAGATGGTGTGACCCGGTTCTTAATTGAGCGATCAAAAGCCTAGCCTTGCCTTTAATTGTAACCCTTAGATAGTCTTTTTCATCATGCTTCCATGTGGGGTTGAATTCTTGGATATAATGAGACTTTTTACGGCCAACCTGCTTAGTCCACATAGTAGACCTAAACTTTTCTAGCACAAACTTTTTTATCTCAGCATTAGTGTTGGGGCACTCATGTAGTTTAATGTTCCATTTGTTCAACCACTTGCTATTTTGCTTCATCCAAGTCTTCTTTCTACGGTTTAGCTCCTCCCCAACAACCATTTTGGGCCAGCGGTGCAAATCCATGTTCTCAACTTTTTTTAAATAACTTATTAACCGGATGACAGCAGATGCCTCCAACGGGAACATACCAGTTTCAGCCAAGAGAATCTCATATGGAACCGAAGATTTGACTTTGATGTTAGTAGTGATCCGGTGTTGTCATAATAGTGGTTTACAATTCCTGAGAGGAACGAATTTTAGCTGAAATCACCTATTTTTAGAAAATATAATGATTTAAGCCTTAAAATGTTCCATTTTAAGGATTCCAATTGAAGAGGGTTTGATCAAATCACCTTAGATCAAACCCCCTTGGATAGAACCTCGCTGGTTTTAAACCATACCTATAAATGCGTCTCTTTTACACCTATCAAAATGCTGATAAAAAATCACTTTTGATTTAGCTTTTGGGGGATCAAATGAATTCATTTAAAATTTATTTCAAATGATTATGGTATTCCTTAGAACAAGCTATCCAATGAATATAATTTTAATATGTTTTGGTTTTGTTATGTATTTGTTTTTTAAGTTTTATTAAACATAGGTTTTTCATCGAAAATGAATTTCTTTGTTCTTTACATGTGGAAAAATAGAAGATTATCAAAACAAAAAATTGAAAAATATGAGTGCACCAAATATTGAAGTCCTTGATCCAACAAAAAATTAAATTAAATTTTGACATATACAAAAAAGTTCGTTATACGGCTATGTCGAATTGTAATTCGTTTGACTTTGAAACTTGATTAAGGAAAAAATATTCAATAAAAAACTATCTAACAAAGTGGTAGCACTAGACATCAGAGTTAAAAATCTAATTTTGAAAGAATTAGAATTTTATCCTTCATGGAAAAAAAGTTATGTGTTATGCGGTCACTTTTTAAAAATGTTGTTTTTAAAAAATCAATTTTTGTGGGAGATGGAAAAGAAGTGAAATTTGATTCCAAAAATTTTGAAAAACTATTTTTAGAATCTACATAAAAAAATTGATGAGACTCTAGTTTGCACCATCTTCAAATTCCTCATAGTTTAGCCGCTATAGGTGCCCGAATGTGAAGATTTAGTTAAAAATAATAATTTGTCCAATTTGGCCAAAATTGTAAACCACTATTATGGGATCACCCGATCAAATGTTTTTGAATTCTTTCAACTTGCCTCCACTTGTGGTTTGACATGCTACCCCCCCAAACCTCACAACCATAGAGGACAACCGGTGCCACCAACAAACCAAAAAGGGTTTTCTTGGTTTTCCAATCCCATAACTCTGCTTTCCTACATCTGTTCTGTAGTAAATAAGACGCCTTCCAGCCACCCTGAATCCTTTTTGCCCTGCAAGTCTCCCAGCTGAGCCTATTATGGAAATCAATCCCAAGATATTTGTATTCTTCCACCACCTCCAAAGGGCTGCCCTCAAAGATGAAATTAAATTGCTACTTCTTCCTTTTCAAAGAGAAGATCATGATTTTAGTTTTGCTGGTGTTAACTTGCATACCGACCTCTTGGCAAAAGAGCTCGAGAGCCTTTAAATGATCTCTCAAACCAGGAGTAGATTTTGCAATTAAGATAAGATCATCCACATAAAAAAGTAACTTCACCACATAACTAGCTAGTTGAATACCCTCCCCATCAGTTTTGTTTAACCATTCTTCAAGCTTATCAATATATAATCCAAACAGAGTGGGAGATAAGGGACAACCCTGTTTGACCCCGATGTCACTACCAAAGCATTATGACATACCATCTTTTGTTCTAATTTTAGCGCTAACTTTCTCATAAAGTTTATGGACTGCTGCTCTAAGTTCATCAGGAATACCAAGTTCCTTGATTTTGTTCCATAGTTTGTCCCTAGGTACCGTGTCAAAGGCTTTTTTGAAATCAACGAAACAACAAAAAGCTTCAGCCCCTTGAGTGTCCCAAACTTTCTCAATGAAGTGCCTAAGCCTGATGCAGTGATCTATGGTAGAATGCCTTGATCTGAAACCAACCTGCCCCTTTGCCCTTTTACCTTCCCTTTTGGACCAATTACTGATTTTGCACTCTAACATGCTCCCATAAAGTTTACCAAGAAGAGGATTGACCATTATAGTTCGATAGTTAGAGGGATTATTGATATCTCCACTTTTATGTAAGGGGATGACCACACTGGTAGCCCATTCAGCCGGAAAGCCATTTTGAGTGATGCTATTAAAGAGGTATTTGATGTGAGGTGTGAGGAGCTCACAACCCCATTTTAAGAATTCAGCCTGCAGCCCATCAATATCTTGAGCCTTACCGCTTGCCAGTTTTTTTATGCCTTTCTTGATATCCTCCTCTGAAAAGAGTTCACTTGAGGCATGCATTAAAGGGGGCTTGATTTTCTCCACCGGTCGTTCATACAAGAGCTTCGCATACTCTAACCACTACTTCCCAGTGATATTATTTTCTATCTGACTCTTCTTTTGCTGCAGCTCTCTCCAAAAACTGTGCAAGTTGTACCCCATACTTTCCCGTTGTTTACTGCGCATAGCATAGTTTCCCCTTTTTTTACTGCCTTTATGATTTTTTTTTATATTCTTTAAATCTCATTTTTAATATGTAATGTTTTTATATTTAATTTGATTGATTAATAAGCAAAGATTTATTTAATGTTAATTTTTTTTTATAATAGTTTTTTTAAAAATAATTATTTTTTAATAATGTTTTAGGTTTTATTTTATATATAAGAAATAAAGAGAAAATAATATAGACTCTACAAATATTTTAATCATTTTATTTATTATATACAATACATAAATTTTAACGTTTTAAATTATTTTATTTTATTTAAAGAATATTTTTATTTATTTAAAAGCTATTTTATATTTCTTTAAAGAACTTTTTTTATTTATTTAATTTAATTTACTTGTTTTAATTTTAGTTCTTAGGTAAATGTTAAAACTAAGATATTCATTTTTAAAAATAATTAATTATATTTATATGTCAATTTATGTTTTAATATTTTATATAATGCAAATTTAATTTTTAAAATATTATATTTATTATATATTATATTTATATTAGAAATTACCAAATAAAAATATAATGTAATATATAATTAATACAAAATATATATTATTATATATTATATTTAATAGTAAAATTTATTAAAATACTTTATTATTATTATGGTTAGGGTTAGATTACAATTTAATTAGTGTTAAAGTTCAATGAGGTTGATGTTCAATTATGGTTAAGGTTAGGTTTAGATTAGTGTGAGGGTTCTACGATTAGTTAAGGTCAAGGTTCTTATAGGTTTATAATTATTGCTATGGTTAATTAGGATTAGAATTACAATTTGCAAGGTTAGGATTCAATTAGGGTTAGAGTTCTAGGATGAATTAAGCTTAGGGTTCTTATAGGTTTATAATTATTGCTATGTTTAATTAGGATTAGAATTACAATTTGTAAGGTTACGGTTAGATTAGTATGAGGGTTCTAGGATGAATTAAGGTGATTGTTTGTATAGTGTTACAATTACTATTACAATTCAATAAAGATTATGGTTAGCTTTGACATTATGATTCATTTGGGGTTAGGGATGGGTTAGCCATTAATTATGCTTATATTTTGGTTGGGGTTAGAGTTCATTTAGTAATATATTAAATATATCATTATAATATTTTAAATATAATAATTTATAAGGAGTGGATCATGGTTAGAATTAAGGTTAGGGTAGGATTAGGGTTAGAATAAATTTTTAATCTAATTAGGGTTACATTCAATTTTAATATATTATGGGTTGTCCCAAAATATAGATTAATGGTTATAATCACTTTCAATTTAACCCTAATATGAATATAATAATCACTTTAAGTTTAACCCTAATATGAATATAATAATCAAAAGAATTATAGTTCAATCTATGATTAGAACTATGGATGCATTAAAATATATTTAATGCTATATTTTAATTAATCAGAAGAATTAGAGTTCAATCTATTAATTTAATGCGTCCACAATTCTAATCATAGATTGAACTCTAATTCTTGTGATTAATTAAAATATATCATTAAATATTTTTAATTAGAAGAATTAGAGTTCAATCTATTAATTTAATCTATGATTAGAATTATGGATTCATTAAAATATATTTAATGATATATTTTAATTAATCACAAGAATTAGAGTTCAATCTATTAATATATATAATTAATGACATATGTTAGTAGATTGAACTCTAATTCTTGTGATTAAGTAAAATATATCATTAATAGATTGCATATATTTTAGGTTAAATTAATTACAAGAATTAGAGTCCAATCTATTAATTTAATCTATGATTAGAATTATGGATGCATTAAATTAATAGATTGAACTCTAATTATTGTGATTATTATATTCATATTAGGGTTAAACTTAAAGTGATTATAACCATTAATCTATATTTTGGGGCAGCCCATAATATATTAAAATTGAATGTAACCCTAATTATATTAAGACTTTATTCTAACCCTAATCCTACCCTAACCTTAATTCTAACCATGGTCCACTCCTGTAAATTATTATATTTAAAATATTATAATAATATATTTAATATATTATAATAATATATTTAATATATTATAATAATATATTTAATATATTACTAAATGAACCCTAAGCCTAACCAAAATATAAGCATAATTAATGGCTAACACCATCTCTAACCCCAAATGAATCATAATGTCAAACCTAACCCTAATCTTTATTGAATTGTAATAGTAATTGTAACACTATACAAACAATCACCTTAATTCATCCTAGAACCCTCATACTAATCTAACCCTAACCTTACAAATTGTAATTCTAATCCTAATTAAACATAGCAATAATTATAAACCTATAAGAACCTTGAATTTAACTAATCATAGAACCCTCGTACTAATCTAAACCTAACCTTAACCATAATTGAACCATCAACCTCATTGAACTTTAACCCTAATTAAATTATAATATAACCCTAACCATAATAATAATAGAGTACTTTAATAATTTTTACTATTAAATATAATATATAATAATATATATTTTATATTAATTATATATTACATTATATTTTTATTTGGTAATTTGTAATATAAATATAATATATTAAAAATTAAATTTGCATTATATAAAATATTAAAAAATAAATTGACATTATATAAATATAATTAATTATTTTTAAAAATGAATATCTTAGTTTTAACATTTACCTAAGAACTAAAATTAAAACAAGTAAATAAAATTAAATAAATAAAAATAGTTCTTTAAAGAAATATAAAATAGCTTTTAAATAAATAAAAAATACTCTTTAAATAAAATAAAATAATTTAATACATTAAAATTTATGTATTGTATATAATAAATAAAATGATTAAAATATTTGTAGAGTCTGTATTAATTTTTCTTTATTTCTTATATACAAAATAAAATCTAAAACATTATTAAAAAAAAATTATTATCAAAAAAATTAACATTAAATAAATCTTTGCCTATTAATCAATCAAATTAAATATAAAAACATTATGATATTGCTATCAGGATTCAACCGTGTAGTTTCGAGTCAAACTCATTGACCCATGTTTCATGAGTAGTGGTTCAACAAGAACCCATCTCTCATGATATCGAATGGTCCACTTAGCACTCATTGCATCTAGGTGATGCTCACAGAGGTGAAGCACTAGTCCGTCCCGGGAGGTCACCCATCCCAGTACTGCTCTAGCTCAAGCGCGCTTAACCAGGGAGTTTTCTCCAAGGTTACATACATATTACATATAAAAACATTACATATTACATATAAAAAAAATCAAAAAGGCAGTAAAAAAATAGGAAACTATGTCGTGCGCAGTAAACAACCGGAAAGTATGGGCGTACAACTTGCACAGTTACCACTAAAAAATACGGAAGGCAGAAGGCAAAAGTTGTAGAATTTACACGGAAGGTGAGAGAAACGAGGGAGCTAACATCCATGCCCATGCATCCATGTAGGGTGCATTCCTGGGGCTGGATAGATAGTGCCCAAGTGACGCCCCTAGTATTGACAACACATGGAAGTAACATGTCAGAGGATCATAATAAAATAGAGATTGGATGAACATGAAAGAAAGATAGGTGGCACACATTCTTATGCAATACACCTATTCCTACCAAAGAATAAGGCTAAGAAAGGACATGTCAATGAGTGGTGCGCAAGGAGCATTATTGTTGGTAGGAAAGAGCAATAGTTTAGACACCACCAAGAAAATCCTACCGTAAATTTCTACAAAGAGCTTGCAAACCATAAGATTGAAAAGATACCATCTAGGGTAGGGGTAGGATAGATGGATCATGTCCCATCCCGTAGATATATGTATAGGAAAATATATGAATAACAAAGGAAGGGGATGTATATAGAAGTAGGTATGTGAAAGTATGTGTAAGAAGCTTTGTGTATAAGGATATAGGTATGAGAGAATATATGTAAGAAGAAGGGAAAGATATACATAGTATAGGGGAGGATATATGAATGTACTCCATTGACATAATTAATATAATGATATCGAACTTCTATATGTATGATGTTATTAGCCATTTTGTAAATCAATGGTAGATTAGTAATCCTTTCTCTGAATCAAACCATTAATCCCTTTATATGGTTGAGTCCAGGTAGACATTACAACACTCAAAAATTACTTGGGTCTCAGAACTTCAATATGTGTTCCCCCAATTTTCTTGTTAACATTGGTTCTATTATCGAGACCCTGGTTAGGTGACATAAAGGACAATACTACCCACAATTTTAATTTTAAGTCAAATATAGATAAAGAAAGAAAATTAAGGAAGATATGAAAATATGCAGAACTATCCTCTTAGTGCTTACTCTATGAGAGGGGGTTAGACACTAAGGGGATGGAGAATGGAAAGGGGGAAGTATTTTGAAAGGGATCCTCGAAAAGATGCAACCAATAAGAAAAGATATCAAATATTTACCATGTAAAATAATAAAAGGACTAATGTAATCCCAAATCAAACAAACACATGGAAAAATGAGATAGGAAAAACACAAGGGAGGTTAGATAAAAAATTGAACTAGCAAGAAAAGTGAACATGAAAATCCCAAATGGAGAAGAGAGAAGCCAAAACCAAATCATTGAGAGAGAAGAAAGACACCATAGAAGAATAGAAATTACGGGTAAAATGAGAAGTGAGTGCGCTAATAAGGGCGTTGTTGAGCACACCTGGGTGTGGCCAAGGGAAAAGAAAAATAGAATAGATAGGAACAATGGAAGACCCTGGAGAAATCAAAATTATGCTAGGAAAAAGCAGGACATATCATAACAAATTTAAAGAGGAACATTTATGACTATGGATAATCTAGAAGGCTGTTATTGGGAACCTACAATAATAGAACATCACTCCCATGGTAACCATCTAAAATCCCTATAATTAGACCAAATTTATCAAATCTAACCATTAACATGGATGATAGATTTGTTGAATTTTTGAAAACTCTAGAAAAGGCTCTATCGATTCAAGCAGAAATATTTAGAAGAGACGGTCAATAGAAGTATAAGGAAATTGAAGGAAGAATAAATAAGGAAAAGTAAAGAGATAATACTAAATTTTGGTAAGGAATTATGCTCACAAATAAATAAAATGTCACTAACAAATAAGAAAGTGAAATGGTATCTTGGGGAGTCACAACCCCTCGGCTAGGACCTATCCCCTAAACCATATAAGAGTAGAATAATTTTGAAATAAGAGATACCACAATGTAAAAAGACGAGAGAAAAAAGGAAAAGAAGTAGATTCAGAAGAGATACTTGGGAAAGAGTACTTTGACATAAAGTTAGCAAGAGGTAAGGATAGAAATCAGAAGCCCCATACTAGTAGAAAAGTAAAGAAAGAAAAAGAGGAAAATAATAGCCCGCAAATTTGAAAACTCAAAACAAAAAGAAGCAATAACATAATGTACTCGTCAATCAAAATCCCAATATTTGGAAGAGATACAATAGAGGTTGTGAAACACACTCCTATTAGAATCTCTATGGAAAAGATAGAACATTGATGAGGACAAGCCAAAGTTATTAGAATTTCTATCTTCACTAAGAAAGTCCTCCTCCTACTATCTTTTAACATTTTAAGCATAATTATAGTGGTACATTTGAATACCTTACACCTCCTCTATTTTTTGGTTTTAATGGTTCGTTTAGGGATGCACTATACCATGTTTTTATTTTTATTTATTTTTTTGATAATAGGATGATCATTATGCAAATTGGATTATTATAATATTATGGCACTAATACTAGATTTAGAAGTATGACTAATACATTTGTGGATGCAAAAGAGTTATTGAAAAATACAAGGGATACCATCCATATTTATATCCATGTTATAAATCTATATATGTTATTTACATTTTTTAAGTTTTCCTATTCATTTTAACAAGGATATTCATGTAGTTCACATGCTACAAAAGTCACCCAAGAAAAATGTAGAGGTGAAAATTTTAGCCTTGCACCTTTTCTCTACTCATTTTTTACTCACTATGGGCATTCTCTTGTTAATTTTAGGATCAAAAATTAAATAAGCAAATATAGAACAATTTCAAACAATTTAACACAACATATACCTTGGGAAAAACCCTCCAACTTGAGGGAGAAAAAACCCAGCAACAATATATCACTTATATATTGAATAATGAACAGCAATTCGCTTTACAATGAGGCCAATCACAAGGCAAATTAACAACACCACACTTGATGCAATCTCAAAAGAAATAATATCGAACTCCCTGAATAATGAAGTCGATCTCCTTGAAGAATAATATTGATCTCCAATATTGAACTCTTGTTGTAGATAAATTCGCACTTGTCTTGAATGGAATAAAAATGAATGATAATAGGAATGAATAGCGCCTCCCTTATATACAATTCGATGAGATGATTTCCAACAAACACGTCCCTTCAAGATGAAAGGTCGGCCTCAAGTGAAAGAATGTGACTTACAAAAGGTGGCAAACTTTTAGATGAAGTCGGCCTCATTAAAATATAAATTACAAATAAATGAAAGTGTCTCTTCATAAATTGGCTCCAATAAATAAATAGCCATTGGCTATATTTAATTTATTGTTTATTAAATAAATCACTAGAAGTATGAATCCCATGGCTACAACATCAACACTCCCTCTTATCTAGGGAGGAATACTTCCAGATATCCAATGTCATGGAGTCTCTCAACATGACACCCACAATGGCTACACCCATTTGTGGAAAAGAACTCATCACAGAGTCACTCAACGTGATATCATCCACCATGGCTACTCTCATGTATGGAAAATAACATGTGCACAAGTTCCCATCACGGAGTCATTCAAAGTGATGTCATCATGGAGTCTCTCAACATGATGTCCACTATGGCTACTCCCATTAGTGGAAAAACACAAGTACAGAGAATTCATCACAGAGTCTCTCAACGTGATGTTGTCATGGAGTCTCTCAACATGACATCCACCATGGCTACTCCCAGAGGGTGGAAACAAGGGCTTTCACCTCAAATTTCTCCATCACGGAGAAAGATGCATTATAGCGAATCACAGAAAGATCATTGATGTTGAGTCTCCCTCTCAGCAAGGGCTTCATTCTCCACAACTCCAAGCTTGTCTCAAAAATGTACAAACTTCACTCTGGAGGGAGGCTTGGTGAGAATATTAGTCATATGATCATCAGTGCAAATATATCTCAATTGAATAGCTTTTCTCAATACCATATCTTTGATGTAATGGTATTTGATCTCAACATGTTTTGTTCTGTCATGAAACACTGGATTGACAGATAGCTTCACACAGCTTTGATTGTCACAATGAATAATAGTTGGCTCCAATGATTGTCCAAACAATCCTGCAAGGAGCTTTCGAAGCCACACTACTTCTCGAGTTGCTACACATGTTGCAATATACTCGGCCTTTGCAGTGCTTAGTGCCACTGAAGATTGCTTCCTACTACACCAAGAAATCATCGTTGACCCCAAGCTAAAGCAACATTCAGAGCTACTCTTCTGATCAACTACACTCTCGGCCCAATCAGAATCAGAATATCCTTGCAACTTTAGGTCTACACTAGAAGTATATTTCAAGCCATATCCAACTGTGCCACGCAAGTATCTCAAGATATGCTTAGCTACAACTAGATGAATTTTCCTTGGTTCACACATGAACTGACTGAGTGCACTTATTGCATAGCAAATATCTGGTTTAGTATTGACTAGATACATCAATGATCCAATCAACTGCCTATACATAGTAGGATCTACCAGATCTGAACTAGCTGCAGATTCACTTAACTTCTTCAAATTAGTTTCCATTTGTGTAGACATGGATTTTCAATCCATCATCCCAAATCTCTTCAAGATATCTATAGTATATTTACCTTGACTCAGAATGATCTCATTGGGTCTCTGCCATACTTCCAATCCTAGAAAGTAATGCATAAAGCCTAAATCCTTCATCTCAAATTCAAAAGCTAAATCCTTCTTACATTTGACAATGAGATATTCTACTCTAGTGAGAAATAGATCATCAACATAAAGAACCAAGATTAAGGCCTCACCATCAACTACCTTGAAGTAAAGATTTGAATCAACATCATTCTTGGAGAAACCCAAGCTCATCAAATATCGATCAATCCTCTCATACCAAGCATGAGGAGCTTGCTTAAGGCCATACAAAGCCTTCTTCAATTTACAAACATGAGACTCCTTCCCATGAATCACAAATCCATCAGGTTGTTCAATGTATACTTCTTCAATTACGCCATTAAGGAATGCAGTCTTCACGTCTATCTGATGTAGCTTCCATCCTTTTGTTGTTGCAATAGCAATGATAGTCTTGATGGATGTATAATGAGCAACTAGAGCAAAGGTTTCTACATAATCTATTCCTTCTTTCTGAGAGAATCCTCTAGCCACAAATCTAGCTTTGTATTTCTCAATGCTTCCATCAGCCGCATGCTTGATCTTGAAAATCCATTTAGAAGATACAACAGATTTCCCTTTAGGTCTTGGTACAATATCCCAAACATCATTCTTGATAATAGATTGATATTCTTCAACCATAGCATCTCTCCATACTTGTTGACTTGATGCTTCCTCGACACTAGAAGGTTCAGACTCAATAATATGACTCATTAATGCTACATAGCCTAGAAAATTTTGTGGTCTTTTTCTTTCTCTGAATGTGCCTCTAGGAGCTACAAAATTTTCTTCCTCCTACGTAGTTTGCCTAGCCCATAGAGGTATCTTTCGACCTATGACAATATCTCTTGGCCCATATGTTGGTTCCAAAGACTCAATTGGATCAATATCCTCTTTTGGTTCAATAGAATCCCTCTGAATCTCAGGAGTATGATCAATGTCCATGTCCTGAGGAGTCTCTTGGTCTTCATTATTTATCTCCATGTATGAACATTTAGATATTTTGAATGCAACATCTTCTTCAAAAGTGACATCTCTGCTAATCTCTATCTATTTTTGTCTTGGAATGTAAATCCTGTAGGCTTTTGAGGATTCACTGTAACCCACAAATATTCCTTTCTTGCCAAATGGTTCTAACTTAGTTCTCTTATCTTTAGGGACATGAATATAAATAGGACAACCAAAGATTCTCAAGTGATTAACCTCAGGCTTCACATCTGTGAAGGCTTCTTCAGGAGTCATATTCTCCAAAATATGATTAGGGCTTTGATTTTGAACATACACTACAGTTCTAGATACTTCTGCCCAAAGGAAGGTTTGCAAGTCTTGATCATGGATCATAGATTTAGATGCCTCAACTATGGATCTATTCTTCCTTTCTGCAACTCTATTTTGCTGTGGATTGTAAGGAACACAAAACTCCCTCTTAATCCCTACCTCGATATAAAAGTTACGGAAGCCTCTAGAGATGTATTCTCCTCCATTATCAGATCTTAGAAATTTGGCCCTCTTTCCAAACAGATTCTCTACTTGAGCCTTAAATTCTTTGAATTTCTCAAGTACTTCTTCAGATTCCTTAGTCTTTAAGAAATAAATCCAAGTCTTTCTAGAGTAGTCATCAATGAAAATTACATAATACCAAAAACCACTCAAAGATGCAACATACATTGGACCACACAAATCAGAATGAACAAGATCTAGAATACATTTTGATCTACTTTCACTACTATGAAAAGGACCTTTAGTATTCTTACCCAATGCACATCCTCTACAAGTACATCATGCTCTTGACTAAGTTTTGGAAGGCCAGTAACCATCTTCTCCATGGATGGGAGAGCTCTGAAGTGAAGGTGAGCAAGCCTCCTATCCCATAGCTCGCTTGAACTGGTATAATCATGCAACAATGCTTGAATTGGATGAATGGAAAGTCTATATAGAATCTCTTGTCGAACACCAATCACATGGATTCTCTTTATGCTAGATTTCTTCAGCCAAGCAAGAGCTTTTCCCTCAGAAAATACAACTTGATATCCTTTGTCCTCCAAAGCTGATATTGATACAAGGTTCCTCTTGATACCTGGTACGAACAAGACATCACTCAAATGAAGAGGGATGTCAGAATCTAGGTGAAGAGAGGTGGCTCCATCACCTTTCACTAAATAGCATGCATCATCTCCAATTATTACTTGAATGTTGGTTTCTCTCTCCACCAAATCTGAAAGATGCTCTCTATACCCTGTAATATGCCGAGAAACACCACTATCAATCAACCATGTGCTACTATCTATTGGAACATTGCTTGATAGGGCAGAGATAAATAGAAACCCACTTGAGTTATCTCTTGATTCCCTCTGAGGAGAAATATCATCCACATCTGTAGTAGAAGCATGCTGCTTTGGTCTTGTTGCACAATCTCTAGCATAGTGAATAGAAATCCACTTGAGTTATCTCTTGATTCCCTCTGAGGAGAAATATCATCCACATCTACAATAGAAGCATGTTGCTTTGGTCTTGTTGCACAATCTCTAGCATAGTGACCATACTTGTCACATCTGAAGCACTATATATGGGAGAGATCCTTCTTCTTCTTTGATTCAGGAGCAACATCCAATTTCCTGTCTCTATTCCTCTTGAAGTTTCCTTTTATCCCTTCTTTTCCTTTCCTCTTTGATGTTTGAGCAATAAGTACATGATTGTCTTCATTATGAGAACTTCGTCCATTACCCCTTACTTCCAACCTCGATTCCTCTTGAATGTAATCTACTCTAAGATGATCCAACTTAGGTAGCTTATATCTTCCACTGATACCTTGGATAAAAGGCTCCCAAGATTGAGGAAGACCGTTAAGCGCCAACATGACTAAGTCTCGATCATCAATTATGTCTCCAATGGCATAGATTTGATCCTTCAACTCGGTGATCTTCATAAAGAAGGAGATAATTGAATCTCCTTTCGCCATCTTGATGTGATGAAGTTGTTGCCTCAATGCAAGAGCTCTGTTGGTGTTAGTGATCTCATATGGACCCTCCAAATTCTTGAACATCTCTCTAGTTGTCTTCAACTTGTAGATAATAGGCACAAGGTGATCCTTCATAGAATCAATCAATATCTTCTTGGCCTTTGTGCCATTCTTCCTCCATTGTGTCTTCTCAATCTCATCAGAAGGTTCGGGTACCTCGCTCTCCACAAACTCGAGAATGCCATTTTCTTCCAATGCAATGAGAACCCTAAACTTCCAAGAGGTGAAGTTAGAGGCACCATCGAGTCTATCTTCAACCTTGAGTTCATTCACCATTTTTGTAGATAAGATAGACACACATGGATGAGAATAAGGGAGGAAGATCACGTTGTTTATACAAATATGATCACGATCTTGCTTAAACCTGGCTCTGATACTATGTTAGTTTTAGGATTAGAAATTAAATAAGGAGATATAGAACAATTTCAAACAATTTAACACAACATATACCCTGGGAAAACCCTCCAACTTGAGGGAGAAAAAACCCAGCAATAATATATCACTTATATATTGAATAATGAACAACAATTCACTTTATAATGAAGCCAATAACAAGGTTGAATTAACAACACCACACTTGATGCAATCTCAAAAGAAATAATATCGAACTCCTTGAATAATGAAGTCGATCTCCTTGAAGAATAATATCGATCTCCAATATTGAACTCTTGTTGTAGATAAATTTGCACTTGTCTTGAATGGAATAAGAATGAATGATAATAGGAATGAACAACGCCTCCCTTATATACAATTCGATGAGATGATTGCCAACAAACACGTCCCTTCAAGATGAAAGGTGGGCCTCAAGTGAAAGGATGTGACTTACAAAAGGTGGTGAACTTTTAGATGAAGTCAACCTCATTAAAATATAAATTACAAATAAATGAAAGTGTCTCTTCATAAATCGGCTCCAATAAATAAATAGCCATTGGCTATATTTAATTTATTGCTTATTAAATAAATCATTGGAAGTATTGTTATCTAATGCTCAATTTATCTCTATTTGTATATATGTTGGCCCCAACCCACCTTATGCCAACTCAAATAATTTTTCTTGTCATAGAGTCTAGGTCAACCCATTCCCACCATGTGTTCCTTCTCAAGTCAAGAACATAATTGTAATTGTGACCTTGGTCACAACCATAAGGATGACCTTGACCTCCAATTTCTAATTATATTTTTTCCTCTTAAGATACATTTTAGGATCATAGCCATTACACTCATCATCATGTGCACCATTTGAGCTTAATTTGAGCATTTAGGGTTCTATATATAAAAGAGAATCATAGATCATTTCAAATGATGTGTAAGAAAATGATCAATAAAGAAGAATATACAACAAATATGATAGAGATAAATACATATATTACTTCATTTTAGCATAAGACATCACTATAAGACTACCTAACATTTCTTTGATCTTGTTCAAATAATGTTGAATCGATATAATATACCCAATATAATTAAGATAAGATGCAGATTCACCAACTTGATGGAAATTCCTAACAATTATTATTAGCACCACATTTTGCATATGTCACATGAAAATATATTTCAAAATATCTTTGGGATAAGGTTTAGGATTGCACAATTGGATCAACCTGGTATAGTTGGATCATGGCTACAAAAACATATCAAAGCCACACTTGTATCCATGACCTAAATACTCTTTTGTTAGCTTTCTCAATATTGGATCAAGGCCTCACATCAAAGGATTGAGGCCACATGTTTTAGATTCATTCACATTTAATCATCTTCTAGAAATTCATTATAATTAGTTTTGCTCCAATTTTAAATTATCCCTTCTTTCCTCTTAAGCTAACTTTTAGGATCCTAGAAATTACACTCATCTTCATGCACACCATTTGAGCTTGATTTGAGCACCTTGGGTTCTATATATAAAGGAGAGACATATATAGTGTTAAATTATGTGAAGCAAGCAAGAAAATAATCAATAAACAAGCATATATAACAAATATGATAGAGATATGTGCATTTATTACTTTATTTTAGCATAAGACATCATTATCTGACTACCTAACATTTCTTCGATCTTATTCCAAAAATATTGAATCATTATATTTATACCTAATATAATTGAGATAAGATGTAGATTCCCCCACTCATGGAAAGTCTTAATAATTCTTATTCGCACCATATTTTGTATGTCACATGTAAATCTATTTCAAAATATCATTGGTACAAGGTTTACGGTTGCACAATTGGATCACTATGGTATAGTTGGATCATGGATACAAAGACACATCAAAGCCATAGTTGTGTGCCTAAATAATCTTTTATTTTCTTTCTTAATATTGGAGCAAGGCCTTTCAAGAGGATTAAGGCCACACATTTTAAAGCCATCTACATAATCATCTTCTAGAAATTCATTGCAATTAGTTTCACATATATCATAGTCATAAATCCTAGATCCAATACCAATTTTTTCATAAAGATCCCAATTATCAACTAAAATCACATGTCAACAATTAGAACATAAAGATATAATATCTTGTATCCCTTCTTTTTCATTCAATTTATTCTCAACTTTAAGGACTAGGGTTTGATATGTTTATCATACAAATAATTTAACTATGTTAGATCAAATGTGTAATGCACATTTCATTTGTACACACATATTAATATTATATTCTGAAACACACACACACATATAAAGTAAAGTAATATAAAATTTCCTTAAACTTAATCTAGACTAAAAGTATAATACACATCTAGTAATTTTAATATATTACTAACACACACACTATAAAGGAGAATACACTTTCCTCAAGCTTAAATAGGCCAAGCCAATACGATGCATATATAAGCAACAATTAACCTAGATAAATTCTAATGATATGTGGGTGATGAAATTCTAAATTAAAAGTTATTCTGGGAAAATAAGTGTAAAGTAAATAAGGGTACATGACTTTAGGTATGAATATGATGCCCAAATTTTATTTTGGATGCTAAATTCAAGAAGCCTTGGGAATGAAAATAGTAATTCTCTATTATAGTTTTATCTCAGATTTGGAATCATTGGTTTACATTATGGAGGGTCAAGTCTATGGGTCTAGGTTTTTTCAAAGTTAAGAGTGTCTTAAAACCCACATAGATAATCTTATTATATGTTTACTCCTGATCCTAATTCATTGATTTTTCCTTTAATTTCTCAATTATCTAAATTTACAATATTTAGAAATGCCTTTACATGATTTCTAGAATAAATAGGGTTTACAATCTCTCAATTCAACTCCCAAAAGGGACTATCTTTATATTCATGCTAATGATTGAAAACAACAAGCTTTTCCATGTAAATTCTCTAGAAAGATTGTGTAGAACTATGCTATTTTTAGTGCTCTAATGTAAGTGATCCTAGCATCCCTTTTTTGGTAATGTCGTGATCATATAAACTTAAATGAAACTAGATATGAATGGATTATAAAATGAGTGAAATTGAATGCATTTAAATATACAAACATAGTGATAAATCATGCAAACACATGTTTGGTTAGCTTCAAAAAAGAGTTGGTCAAAATTTGAACATAATTTTAGAAATTTAGGACTCAAATAAATGGTCATGTGATCAATATTGTGCATGTGGAAAAAATTTGACATATAAATATTCAAATAAAAGTGGATAATGGATGCATGGCGATATGTTCATGAATAGGTGTAATAGGTGTAGTAAATACATAATTAGGGTTAATATATTGGAATGTATGTGTAAATGAACGGAAGTGAGACATAAAATTGTGTGAATGTGTATAAGTAAATAATAAAATTGGGGATGGAGAACTATAATTCACATTATATTACACCCTTTATTAACATTAAATGCATTAAACCATTCTCTCAAAACATTTACAAAACTAAATAAAAATTGACACACATATACAATTTCACCATTACACTATTATAACCACCCCTAGTTACTACCATTTTTTATTACACCTTCAATATCCTCTTAGTTCAACAAAAAACTTATTTCCAACTAGAAGAAATAATTTCATGACCTTACTCAACCATAGTAAAGGTTGTAGCTATACACCACAAATGAATGACCTTGCATTGAATATGATAATCTCACATAATAAGACAAACTCTTATCTAGAACAAATATTATAGGATTCATTTGAGATGGGCTTGCCTACATATCCTTTTCTAGGAATTAGATGCATCGTAATTCACATGCTACAAATAGAAAGACATCATCCAGACAATTGGTGGAAGATGTTTGACCTCCATTAATTGAGCTTATGCTTCTAATTTAATCCACATATAATAGTATTATGATTAATACATTCTAGAAAAATGTTAGTTCCACTCTAATATCATTGTACAAACACACACCAATCATAGTAACCAACTCATACATACATCACATACATGCATATAGATTAGCTAGAAAAATAAGAAGTGGTTGCAACACTATTGTAAGCATCTTTCCCATTTATTTATTTTACTAACACATAATCCTTAAGTACATTTGAGCCAAAAGAGGAATGCCAATACATTCCATACACCATGGATCCCATCCTTTTTTTGAGATCAATGCCAACTATTATGGCAAGAAAAGCGTTACATACTAGTCATTAATGGTCAGGTCACAAGTGTAACAACATACTTCACATAAGGTAATAATAAGATTTCACTATCCTACTAAGATTTTGATTCATCTTATAACTAAATAATATAATTATTTTGTTATAGGGTTTTGCCTCACCTAAGATTAGTGCCTATACTATTAGTAGTCTAGAATGATTCAACTCTTAGAACCTTGGGAACCATGTCTCAAAAAACACCACACTATTTAAGCATACACATTTCTTTTGATACACCAATGCTAATACTAAACTAAGATAGGTAGGTATTGGTATTTATCACCTACATGCCACTATAAAATCCTATTCAAACCCTATAAAATCAAGTAGCTATTTGTATCTATCCCTTGGATCCTACTAGTGATATCTAGCTAACCCTATTATATGACCAAATACTTATTTTGGGAGAGTGCATTCCCTAAATTTTTTCATGTTTCAATAGTGATAAGCTTATCTATAAGTGGGTCATAGGTTTGACAATTTTTGTGATCACCTTAGGATGAGTGGGACAAGCTAAGCTAAGTGAAATTATCATGTACCTATGCCCTTGTAGAGTCCCTTTCTCAACCCTAGTTGTGATGCCAAATAGTCAGCTCTTGTATCAATCTTGGTTCAACATTGTGGCAAATAAAAAGTACAAGAATCTTGATCTAAAAATAATTATCCTAAAAGTTTACAACCTAGGGTAGTTAATCCAATTATAATACCCCAAAGGGATCCATTAAACTATGCAATGGTCCTGTAGGTCTTGGGGTCAAATTACCAACATATAAATAACACAATGAACCCACATGAGCTAGCATATATCCAAACATATATACATAAACCAATACAAACTCATAATTTAGTCTCAGTTAAATCCATAGATGTAATACTAGACAATATTCTACTTGTAAGTACATAACATTTTTGTGCATTACCCATCATAGATCGTAGCATACAATTAAACAATAAACATATATAAAGGAAAAACTCCCTACCATGTTGAATAATACTTATTGTTAAATGGCACACAACTGGGAAAGATATTCATATGGAAAAAAATCATAATCTCAACATAGATTCAAGTACATATATAGAATAGGCAGTGTTATTGTTCACAATTATAGGCTTCCAAATTCCTGAATCTAGGCCATTATCTAAGTGTTGAGGGTGTAAAACCTAGAGCAATACACCAAACCAATTTACTAAGGTGGATAAGACCTTCCTCAACTTTAGTCTCAACTACATCTAGGGGGATTCCCAAATGTATTTTCAACAATATTAATCATAACCAAAGATGAACAATTTGAAAGTGTTGTAGGAGAATTGGAATGAGCGCTTGGTCCCAAAGGTTGTCACTAGATCAAAGACTAACCTTTTGTACATAAAACCTCTTATTAAGTTGATATGGACATAATTATATAACAACAAGATGTGGGAATGAAAAAAATGTCTCTCTAGGATAATAAATCTTAAATATTATTGTAGATTTTTTTCTTGGGTATAGCATTGTGATATAGACTAGATTAGGGGGTCTTATCAAACTACCCAATCTTTCAGCCTTAACATCTCATCCAAGTCACATTCTTGCACATATCAAGGACACCATATATTTTGTAACAAAATCTGAAATATATCTTTATTATCACTTTCAAATGTACATCCATATAATAAAATTCCTCAAGAACAATTACATGTAGTGAGGATTTCAACAAGAAATAAAATTTAGAAATTTACAAGGGTTTCTAGGTACTTCATGCCTTCAAATCTTCAAATTCTCTTGCCTTTAGCTTTCTTGGCTTCACTCCTCTTTGTAAATCTACTTTTTCCCTTCATCCTACAACCCTGATGGCTGCCTTGAACACATAAAATACATTTGTAACTTTCTTCTTCTCTTCTTTTATTCCTCTCCTCTTGGAAAGCTAATTTTCTACACTTTCCTTCATGCAATCCTCTAGAGAAACCTACAAATTCTCTCCTCAAACTTGTTGCTTCTTATTTTTGTCTCTTGACACCATTAAAGGTTGTATTTAAAAAGGGTTTCAACTATGTGAAACAGAAAAAATTGGTTTCCAAATTTTCTCTTTCATTGACCCTTAAAGTTCTTGCAGGAAATGAAATAAAACATAGTTTGTTGCTTCCAAAAATGTCATCCAAAGTTGTTTTACCATATCAAACATCTTGCTTTTGTATATGAATTTTAAAAATAGATAAAATCAATAACAAAGTCATTCTCATTCACCCCAAATTGGAAATTTAAGTCATTAATTTGTTTTCCAAAAATTACTAGTTTGTTTCTCCATTTTAAAAACCAAAATTGAAAGAATAAGACCAAAATGGAATGCCAAGAGTCACTTTTCTTATGCACACTTCCCTAGATCTCCAAATTCATAATTAATTTTCCTTTAAAATCTCCTTCCACCATGGTAAATAGACCATTTCAACCCCTAGAACCTTGAAATTATGTAGTTTTGGAAATCACATTAAACACCCTTCTTGACATTGAAGTATGAAATGGAAATAAAGTCCTCAAAAATAAATACTTCACAATATTCTCTTGAAGCTCAAACCTACACCAAAAAAGCAAAGAATAAACATGAAAAGAATATATATTTTTGGTGATGCAGGATTGCTTGTGGGCTCGGATTGTCCTGCATCACATTGAGTCATGAGGTGTATACAAATTGATATTCTAATCCTAAGCTACTAGTTAAATATGTTTTCATTTTAAGTGCATAGTGAATCATTACTTCCATGACCAATACCAAATCTATTGGGTTACAAAATAACAACATACCAACAAAAACAACATATTGAAATCAACTCAAACAAATATGGTCAAGTGATGGGAGCGACATTGGGTGGTGCTGGTGAAGGTAAGGATTTTTCAAATTTGGTCAAGGCGAGAACCCCTGCTCCAAGGGCTGGCGTTAATGGCAGAGGTCAAGCTGACGTTGGGAAGTTGGTTGATGGTGGTTCTTCGAATGGGACTCCTAGTGGGTCTTTGCTGCTAGGTGTTTCACATGTTATTTCTTCCTCTGGCAATTTGGGTCAGGTTGGTACATCTTGTGTCAAGGTGGGGTCTAACGCTGTGGCTCTCGAGGTAGCTATCATTTCTGAAGTTGTTAAGGCTGATTTTTCCTCGGTGGATGGAAAGGCGTGGTCAACTTTATTTGGAGCTAGACTTAAGGAGAAAAGTTATTTGTCTCCTGTGGACTTCTTTACAAACCCGTCTGAGAGTGAGTATTCAGTTTCGGTGCCAGATTGCATTATTGATAAAGGTATCCTCTCCATGGAGCAAGCACTAGTGGGAAAGTTTTTGGGTCTGTGTCCTAATATTGAAATGGTTAGGATGCTGGCAAAAAATGATTGGTTTTTGAAAGGGCGGGTTGAGATAGCGGCTCTTGCAAAGGGTTTCTTCTCCTTTTCTTTCACTTGTGGTGAGGATTTGTTGAAGGTTTTGGTGGGAGGGTCATGGCTTATTGGAAATTCAACTTTGTTGTTGAAGAAATCGAAGGTTGGCTTCTCCCCTAGCTCTTGTTCCTTTGACTCTGCCCCTGTGTGGGTCTGTTTGCCCAAGCTCCCTCTTGAATTTGGGGATGAGCAAGTTTTTAAGGGTATAGCATCTACTTTTGGGCATTTGCTTTCGATTGATAGTCTTACTACTTCAAGGCACAGGTTGGTTTATGCCCAACTTTGTGTGATTCTAGACCAGACTATGGATCTTTCGTTGATGATTAAGATTAATTCCAAGCTGGGTGTGTGGGAGCAGGAGGTTGAGTTTGAATCTATTCCTTTTTCCTAATTCCACTCTAAAAAGGTGGGGCACTAGGCAAAGAAGTGTTCGTTGAAGCCTATGGTTCCTCCTAAAAGAACTTGGTCCCTCTTAAGGAATCAAAAGTCTGAAAGGAGGTTGGTTAGTGTATTAATGCTGGTCTTGATAAGGGCTCTGCAGAGCCTATTAAGGGTGTGGTGTATGAGGTTATTTCTCTTGGTATTGTTGCTTCTTCTAGTATGGTAGAGGAAGCTCCTTTAGAGGAGGTTAGGGTGAAGGAATCATGTGATGCTAAAAGGATGTTGGATCTAGTGGAGGTAGGTGGTGTTGACTCGTTGGCTCTAGTGGTTGCTGAGCCGAAGAAGGTGACCCCTATGAAGTTGGTATCTGAGGAGCTTTTGCTTTCTTCTAAGGTGGAAGTGTCGGTGTCTCCTTTAGTGGTGTTTGAGGAGAAGAGTGAGGTTTCACCCTTAGTTGAACCTCTGGTGGATTTGGTTGCTGAGAAGCTGGTCCTCACCTCTTTTGTCATGGATTATTCTAACTGTGCTTCTCAGGAGGAGGAGCCCTGGATAACTGTTCTTTCGGCCTCTAAGTCTCAGAGTAAGAAGAAGACAATTCCTATTGGGTTGGGGATGGCTACTCAGAATCGTTTGAAGCTGGATTGTGGTCCAGAACCAAGGGGCAGAGGGAAACCTTTGCAGAAAGTAAGGGAGAGGGTAAGCAAGTGTGATATTGCTGATGGTTCACAAATTACTCTACTTGTGATGGGAATGAATGGTCCCTCGCAGAATCTTTTATGAAGATCCTCTTGTGGAATATTAGAGGATTGAATAATCCTCATAAATAGGATCTTCTTGCAAATATTGTAAGAGATCATCAACCTGATATTATTTTGATTCAGAAAACTAAGATGAGTGTTGAGAAGGTGGTTAGGATTAAGAATAGGTTCTTTAATGATTATGGTTGTCAAGTTGCTGACTCTGATGGTGCTTCTGGTGGGGTGACAACATTTTGTAATCCTAAGGTGGTGGCTGGGTCCGAGTTGTTTACTTTTGAAAATCATGTTGCTACTTCATTTTTGTGTTTCAGGGAAAAGTTCTCCTAGGTTTTGTCAAATATTTATGCTCCTAATGCAAAAATCTCCCGAAAGCGCTTTTGGGATAGGTTGAACACTTTTAAGGCTCAGTTCTTGTTTCATAACTGGCAAGTGATGGGGGATTTTAATACCCCGTTGAATGATGTTGATAAAAGTGGGGGATCTCAAATTGTTGATGATAGTCGGCTTGACTTAATAAATTTTAGTAATGATAATCTTCTGCTAGACCTGGATTTGGGGGGTGCTTCCTACACTTGGTCTAATAGGCGTACTGGGGATGCTCTAATACAGGTTAAATTGGATCAGGCGCTCATCTCTCCAGACTAGCTGCACTTTTATGCCTATTCCTTGTCTGCTCTTACTAGGGCTGGTTCAGATCACTTCCCTATTTCATTGAATGTTGAACCTTTTGGGCATAAAAAGGCTTTCCCTTTCAAATTGAGAAGATGTGGATTGGTCATCCCAATTTGCGTCTTAAGATTGCTCAGTGGTGGAATATTAATGTTGATGGTTCGGCCATGTATAAAGTTGCTAAGAAATTAGATTCAATTAAGAATAATTTGATTCAGTGGAATAAGGACTCTTTTGGAAACATCTTTGAGGAAAAGTCAGTTGTAAAGCAGAAAATGTAGGCTTCAGGGTTTGATATTGCGTTGCTTCAAGAGGAGAGTGCGCTCTTGTCTAGTTTGCATAATATTGTGGCTAGAGAGGAGGAGTTTTGGAAGCAGAGGTCAAGAGCTATTTGGCTTCGAAGTGGAGATAAAAATACTTGGTTCTTCCATCTCACGACCCTTAAACATAGATCTTCGATTAGAATCTCTAAAGTGGTGGTGGATAATTCTTCTTTTGAGGAAGATGAGGATATTAGATCTATGGCTCGATCTTTCTTTGAGAACCTTCTGTCTGAGGAAGGATCGTTGGATCCTGTCTGCTAGCAAGGTTTTATTAATGTTATTCCCAATTTGGTGTTGGAGGAGGAGAATGGTTTCTTGACTGCTATTCCCTCGGATGAAGAAATCAGAAAGGTTGTCTTCTCTTTTGAGGGAAATAAATCTTCGGGGCCAGATGGTTTCCCTTTGTTATTTTTTCACTGTTATTGGGAGATTATCTCTAAGGATGTTATCAATGCCACCAAGGAATTTTTTGGTAGTAGACAACTTCCTAAGGAGTTGAATTCCACTTTTATAGTGTTAATTCCTAAGAAGCCTAGGGCTGAGAGGTTTGGTGATTTCAGGCCTATTAGTCTTTGTAATTATATTTATAAGATTTTCTCTAAGGTGCTTGCCTCGAGGTTACAGAGGGTGTTATCCAAGATTATCTCTCCTCAATAGAATGGTTTTGTGGCAGGTCGGCAGATTTTGGACTCCATTATCATGGTGCATGAGAACATTCACTCTCTAAAAGTTAACAAGAAGCTTGGTCTTATTTTGAAGTTGGATTTGGTCAAATCCTACGATCGGGTGAATTGGAGGATCCTTTGTAGTATCCTCAAGGTGTTTGGGTTCTCGGACAGGGTACTGCAATTGGTGTGGCAGTTAATCTCTTCTTCTTTTGCGGTGCTCATTAAGGGTTCTTTGTCAGCCCTTTTTAAAAGCTCTTGTGGCCTGCGTCAAGGGGACCCTATCTACCCCTTTTTTTATCATAATGGTGGATTCTTTGGGTCGGTATCTCCTCCAAGAGGTGTCTTATGGAGCCTTCAAAGGCCTTTACCGCTCCTTGCACCAACCTTGTTGCTCTCATCAACAGTTTGTTAATGACAGCATTATTCTTGCGAAGGCTTCTGTGGCAGCAGCTAAGTCTATCCGCCTTATTCTTTAGGATTATGAGGTTGTGTCAGGACTGAAGGTTAGTTTGCCTAAAAGCACTACTTTTTTTATTAATACTTTGGAGCTTCGTTAATTGAGGATTGTTGGTATTCTTGAATGTGGTATTGGGAAGCTCCCTTCTACTTATTTGGGGCTTCCTTTATGCTCTAATGGTGTTCCTGACTCCTTTTTGAATAGTATCATTGATAAGTTTAACTCAAAACTTGTTGGTTAGAAGGGTGCCTTGCTAAGTCAAGCTAGTAAAATTCAGCTAATTAAGTCCACTCTCCAAAATTTGTTGGTTTATGCCTTAAGTTTGTTCCAAATCCCTAGAAGATTTTGGGAGAAAATTGAGGGAATTCAAAAAAGGTTCATTTGGTCTGGTGTGGAGGAGAAGAAAATGTTACATTTTCTATCTTGGGAGGAGGTGTGTAGATCAAAATCTCAAGGTGGTTTAGGGTTGTGTAAATTGAAAATTTTCAATTCTTCTTTGATGGGTAAACAGTTATGGAACCTGCTTATGAGTGAAAAAGAATGGGCGGCCATTTTTTCTTCAAATTATTTGAGGGGTGTGGATAAGTTTAGAGACTTGTTCAAGGAGAACTTTTTTCCTTCGCAGGGGTCGGTCCTATGGAACTTTATGATCCAGGTTCGCTTGACTATGGCTGTTGGTGTGAGATGGATTTTGGGAAATGGTAGAAGGATACTATTTTGGGATGACTAGTGGATTGGGCATGGACCTTTAAAGGATGAACCTTGGGCGGCTCCTTTCAAGGATTTCTATGTCAGGGAAGGGTGTTTTTGTTGTTAATTATATTTGGTAGAGTAGCTGGATTAGACTTGATGTGGTCAATAGGGATTTGAAGCCTCTTGTTAAATTTTTGTCTATGATTCATATCCCTATGGAAGCTCATGAGGATTTTGTTATTTGGCAATTTACTTCCAATGGGAAGTTCTTTGTGACTTCAACCTTTTTCTTTTTAGACTCGGATGGTTGGTCCTCTACCTTTCTAGGTGATGAGCCTAGTTTTTGGTCCAATTTTGGGTAGAATCTATAGTTTATTTGTTGGAAGTTATCATGAACTTTGATGCTAAATGTTGATATTTTCGTAATGTTTCCCTCAAACCATAGACATTGGGCTTAATCATATTTCTGCAAGTTTTAATGACATTGGCATATTATGTGGATTATCTATATTGATTTTGCATGTGGTTAATGAATGTTCCTTAAGGTGGTTATGAAATTATTGTGCATATTGACATCGCCATGCAAATTTAATTCGAGGATGCTAAGTTGAGGAAGACACTGCCAATTGGGCATGCACCATAACATCCAGCAAAGGAATCGCTCAAGGTCAAAGGAGGTCGACGGAAAAAGATTCCTCATGCAAACCAAATGTAACCACCTTTTAGTGGACTTTAATGATTGAGAAGACGTAGGTGTTACTGTTGTGCTAAATCTGCATTTGGACCTGCATGTTTGACCAGATTACATGCATGTGTAACTGATGCCACTCCACTTTCTCTATTTTCCCTAAATGGCGTCCTCCCAATCATGGAGTTGACTGCCTTGTCTGGTTGATAGTATAAATAAAGATTTGATGCTCCTTCTTAAGGGGTTGCACGATTTGATATTGTACTTGCACTCTCAATTTTTTAGTAATACAGATACATTACTCTTTTGTACTCATGATTTATAGTGAATAAAATAAAATTCTGAGTTCGAGCATCTGAGTTCTCATTAGTTTTAGAGGATACTTATCCAAGGGGGCCCACTTGGCAAGTAATTCATCTTTTAGTTTAGTATTAGTTTAGTATTACTTTTCGTTTAGTAATTAGTTAGAAATTTGGCACCGACTATTCTTGCAACCACTAGAATTCCATTTTGTGACTATTCCTACAGCCAAAGCAGACAGAGTAGTGCCCTATTTGTTGCTCAGATTTTCATTTATGTTATACATTTTAGTTTGATGTAGTTGTTGATTAATGATTGGAATTTATGGTATTCCCTTCTAAGCAATTTACTTTCAGTATTGTGTGTTCCTTAGCTGTAGAATGAAAATGGCTACTTTGGATTCCTAGTGCACATATTGTGTTGACCTATTTTAAGTTCACGTCCCCGGGTTGAAAAGTTAAATGCACCTTCATGATGATTTAAATAGCTATTTAGGTTAGATGTCCAATCTCTGAATCATGGTTGTAAGGGCTTAGTTATTAAATCATTGTAGGAGGCCAACATTTTTGGCACCGTTGTCAGGGATGGTGTCAAACTAGGAAGTTCTTTGGAGTCATTGGTAGTTTTTCTTGTTGTAGTGTTTCTGGAGGTTGTCCTTAGTATACCCTCAATTAGAAAGTAATGACCCCCCTTATTCTTTACCAATTCTTTGTGTGAACTGGTTGATAGTGAGTGATACTGCATGCATATAGGAAGGAGAAGGGATGCTTATGGGAGATTCCTTCCTAACAATCCTAATCCATTCCAGCTAGTTGGATATCAGAACCTGCCAAGAGAAGAAGAAGAAGAAGAAGAAGAAGAAGAAGAAGAAGATACACACCCCTTTGCTGATGCATTTCCTAATCTGACTAGCTCTCAAGTCTCCTCTGAAGATCAAAATCAGCTTGAGAATCCCTTTCCTTTGGAACTACATCAAGCAGGCATGGGTGATGCAAATAGGAACATACCTAACTAACCAGCTTTTCCTTTCCCCATTTCCCATCAAAATGAAGTTGACAACATCAAAAACATCCCTGATTTAGCACTCCACAAGTTTTATGGACTTGTCACAAAAGATCTTGATACCTTTTTATTTGAGTTTGACATACTTTGCAGGAGTTATGATTATACCACTGATGCCCATAGGTTTAAGCTATTTCCTACCACTCTGAAAGAGGATACATTAAGATGGTTCATTAGCCTAGGCAAAGATACTGTGGAAACTTGGGAAGACATGAAGATAAAATTCCTTGAGAAATACAAGGAATATTGCAGGGGCAGCGACATGAGAGGAGGTGACATTTTTTAGGATGTAACAAAACAAAGATGAGAGCCTGGAAGATTATATTGAAAGGTTTTTGTTTTTCCTACAAAAATATCCACACTATACACTCAATGAAGACTCACAAAAGTTGTTTTTCCTTTGAGGAATCAATGATAGCTGCACTGATGCCTTGGACCTTATGGGAGGAGGAGATATCTCCCATGTTCCTTGGGAATATATCAAGAAAATATGTTAGAACTACTCTAGGGAAGATTCAAAGAAAGGGAGAGCTTACCAATCTTCCATGGGTAAGTCAACCACCAATGGAGTTTCAATAATGGAGATTACTCATTTGTTGGCAGAATTCAAGCAAGACATTATAAATAATCTAGCTACTCAACTAGATACACTTCAAGCCAAGAAGAAGCAAGAGGAGGCAGAGGCAATGTTGACAAAGTATTTCCCCCACTACAAACAAAAGAAGAGGGATTGTAGATGCAAGATGGTAGCTAATCTTGAAAGCAAGTAGATTCCACCTGAGTTCAAACCAATCTAGATTGAAGAATACCAAGTCTACTATGTTTCACAAAGGAAGCCTTGGGCTCCAAGACAAGGTATGCCACCAGATCCACTATCTTATGTTGGGCCATATTTTAATTCCTATTCATCTGGTAACCAATGGAAGCCTCCATAGCCATCCAGCTATGGAGGATATTCACCATAGCCTTGGAGTAACCCTCCAAATGCTTGTCCCAATCATCAAAAATTTCCACCCCAGTGGCAGAAACCTTAGGGGAATTTGCAACAATTTCAAGGGCATTGGCAGCCACCTCCAAGAAATTGGCAACAAACAAATCAATGGAGGGGAGGACAACAATGGCCTGCCCAGACAAACAATTACATGCAGCCACCTTCTCAGCCCCAATAGCTTGTTATAATGCCTCCACCTACTAATCCAAGCTCAAATGCACCTAAACCTACTCAGCTACCAGCTCAACCCACACCCAATCCAAATAACAAACAACAATAGTAGCCTGCATACTTGACCAATTCAAATCAATTCCCTACATATGTTGTGAGTGTAAGTGACATCTACTTGCATTTAGGAACTACTCTACCAACCCCTTCCAAGCCCATTATCACTAAGCTTCCTGTGGAAGAGGAGGAGGAACCTTTGAATGATCCAATTCATCCAAGTGTACCTAAAAATCCTAAACTAGTCCAAGTCAAGTAGATTGAACAAGAACCACCATTTCCTCAAAGATTGGAAGTTTCCAAGAAGAAGGACAAAAAGGATGATACAAATTTTGACATCTTGGATCAGTTGAAACATATATGTGTCCAAATACCTCTATTTCAGGCCATAAAAGATGTTCCAATCTATGGAAAGGCAATCAAGGAAGCATGCCTCAAGAAGCCAGGTAGGAAAAAGAAAGACCCAACTATAGTTCATGTCATGGGATAGCTAGCTGATATCATGCTTGGAAAAGTGACTATCCCCAAGTATAATGACCTAGGTAGTCCTATGGTAGCAGTTGTTATAAACGAGATCCAAATTAAGAATGCTTTGATTGATTTAGGGGCAGCAATAAATGTAATGACCAAGGACATCCTATAGCAACTAAACATTGCAAGCATGAGATCTACTCCTACTATCCTGTAGCTTGCTGATAGCTCTACTGTTAATCCAGATGGTGTAGTGGAGGATCTTGTGGTAGTCTTAGACTCCTCGGAGTACCCAACAAACTTTATGATTCTTTCTCCTAAAGCTACAATAGGCGAGCATCCCATTATTCTTGGAAGGCCATGGTTAGCAACTGCAGATGCATATATTGGATGTCGATCAGGTGACATGACCATTTTAGATGGGAAAAGCATGAAAAAGTTTGTTCTTTACCCTCCTGCTCAGCCATCTCATGATGAAGATAATCTTGTATGGCCACATGTTGGTGAAGAGGCTAAGGAAGTTAATTTTGTGGCACAACTTATGATGTTAGGCAAAAGCTCTTTCATGCAACTCCAAGATGAGGATGAAGTATTGGATAACATCATTTAGAACCATTGTGAAGTGGAGAAAGCATCATCTTCTCATTTTTCTACTCCAGTCAAGACACTTCTGCTTGCTCTTCCTGCAGCCATTGTTCCTACATACGTTCTTCCTGCAGACACTCTTCCTGCAACCACTCAACCTGCAGCAACATGTATGTCCCATACATTGCTGCCATATGAACTAAAGGTACCATGGGTTAATGAAGCAACCATGATAGAGTTAACTACACAAGTACATGTGTTAGAAGGAAAATATTTGAATGTTAATAGTAAACTAAGTGAAGAACAACAATTGTTATTGGCAAACTTATTAAGGACCCATCAACATGCATTTGTTTGGGATTATCATGATATGAAGGGATTGAACCCTAAAATTTGCACACACAGAATTTACATCAGAGATGATTGCACCCCAATAAGACATCCACAAAGAAGAATTAACCCTGCACTAAGAGAAATTGTAAAAGGGGAATTGCATAGATTACTAGATGTAGGATTTATCTACCCCATTTCAGATAGTCAGTGGGTGTCTCCATTAGTGATTGTGCCCAAGAAAGGAGGGAAATGGAAAGTTTGTATTGATTACATGGGACTTAATGCTGCCACCAAGAAGAACCACTTTTCCTTAACCTTCATTGATCAAGTTTTGGACACACTTGCAGGAAAGCAATACTTTTCTTTTCTAGATGGATTCAACGGCTACAACCAGATCCAAATTGCACCAGAGGACCAGGAGAAGACCACATTTACCTATCCATGGGGGACCTATGCCTACTTGGTACTCCCATTTGTCTTATGCAATGCACCTGCAACTTTTTAGAGGGCAATCATTAGCATATTTTTCAAACATTTCTCATGATTGTACAAAAATCTATATGGATGACTTTACCACTTATGGTGTTGATTTTAATCAAGTGTTGGAAAATATCAAGAGAGTCCTATAGAGATGTGAAGAACAAAACTTATCCTTAAATAGTAAAAAGTGCTTCATGATGATGCAGGAAGGTGTAGTTCTTGGCCACTACATCTCCCACAAGGGAATTCAAGTAGACCCTACAAAGATTGAGGTAATCACAAATCTATCCATAGCTACAAAATAGAAACATGTTAGGAGTTTCTTGGGTAATGCAGGATATTATAGGCATTTCATCAAGGATTTCAGCAAGGTAGCAACACCATTGTATACTCTTCTCACTAAAGATGTTGAATTCCAGTGGACTGAAGCTTGTGACAAGGCATTCTCTGACTTGAAGACAACTTTTAATCATGCTCCTGTACTCAAAGGGCCTAATTGGTAACTTTATTTCCACATCCATATTGATGCATCAGATTATTCCATGGGATCAGTCTTACGATAGAAAGAAGGAGTTGTTGAAAATGTCATTTACTTTGTCAGCAAAAATTTGCAAGGAGCTGAATTCAATTATACAGTGACAGAGAAAGAAATGTTGGCAGTAATCTATGCACTGAACAAATTCAAACATTACATAATAGGTTACCAAATATTTGGGCACACTAATCATGCAGCCATTAGATATCTCATGAATAAAACTTTGATTACAGGTAGGATAGCAAGATGGTTATTGTTAATGCAGGAGTTTGATATAACCATTGTGGATAAGCCAGGGAAGGCCAATGTTGTTGCAAATTTTCTTTCAGGGCTGACTACATCATAAGACAATCAACCCATAGATGACTCTTTTCCTGATGAGAATCTATTCTCCCTTAGTATACAAACACCCTGGTATGCTGACTTAGCCAATTATTTGGTCACAGGTAGAGTTCCTTCTCACTTCTCTCCAAAAGAGAAAAGGGAACTCATTGAAAAATCTTTTCCTTTCTCCTGGATTGTTGGATGTTTGTTTTATACTAGACCAGACCATGTCATGAGGAGATGTGTGAGAGAAGATGAGGCTTATGGAATTTTGCATGCATGCCACAATGAACCATGTGGAAGACACTTTGTAGCCAAGAGGACAACAATGAAGATTTTGAACACAGGATATTACTGGCCAACACTCCACAAGGATGCAAGAAGGTATGCCCAAAAAATGTGATAGATGTCAAAGAATGGGAAAATGAACCAGATCTGATGGTATGCACTGATTATGTGACAAAGTGGGTAGAATTTAATGCCATGAAGCATGCAAGAGATAACAAGGTTGTAGAATTTGTTTATGAGGAATTTTTCACAAGCTATGGAGTTCCAAGAGAAATAGTGATTGATACATCAACCCTTGTTGCAACACTACTTAATGAGTACAACATAAGGCACATGAAGTCTACTCCTTATCACCCCCATGCTAATGGCCAAGTTGAGGTGACCAACAAAGAAATTGAAGCCATTCTAACCAAAATGGTAGCTATTCATAGAAAGGATTGGGAAAATAGATTACCAGAAGCTATTTGGGCGTATAGGACAACCTGGAAAACAACTACAGGCTTCACTCCATTTGAGTTTTTGTATGGGAAGACAACCATGATGCCCATTGAATTTGAAAATAAGACTCTTCAGACAATAGTAGATTTGGGGATGGACATTTATGAGGCACGGAGAGAAAGAATCATGTAGCTAAATGCTTTGGATGAGATAAGAAGAGAAGCCTTGCATCATACAGAGGTAGTGCAAAATCAGATAATCAAGTGGCATGATATTGGGACCTTCTCTATAAATCAAGATATCATGACAATGCAAGAAAATTGCAGACAAGGTGGCTAGGACCATATGAAGTCGCTGAGATCTTTCTTAATGGAGTTGTTCAGCTTACTACCATTGACCCTGTCAAATTCAAGTTACTTGTCAATGGTCATCACCTTAGATTATATCACAAGCCATCTTCCAAAGAAGAGTTCTTGCAACAATTCACCCAGCATTCAGCACCCGAGCTTCCTGCAGTCGAAGGAAGTGGACCTAGTGTCCCTCCTTCTAGCTAATTGAGGTATGTACTTGTCATAATAAAGAATTCTGCTCTTTTGGAATTCCATTTCTTCACCCATCCGCCCATTCACCCATCCATCACCACATTTCTCTCTCTTCCATCACTTCATTCCACCTCATCTTCATTAATTACTTAATGTATTTCCTAAAAAAGGAAAATGGTACTTTCTCCATGATCTTTGCAACAAATCCTCCACACATTCAGGTATGTGCGCATTAATTGCTATATTTTAATCATCTTTTAAGTGCATTCATTTAATTACTGTAAGTTAGTATAGACGTTCACATAACATGTCATTATTCCTTGTCAAATCACCACTCCCATCTCGCATGTGCGAACACATGTCCAAATTTAGGTTGGGGGGGAAGAAAAAGATGCAAATATATTTCCCATGTGTCAATTTATGCTAGGATACGTCAAAAAATTTAAATGAGCTGATTTGAAATCTAAGTGAGAGGATGGCTCACATTTGTGAAGTGACACTAACTGTAGCTGCCATTTCTTCCCATCATAATTCTCTTTTATCACTCCTTTTCTTGCCATTATTGGCCCTGTCGTAATCCTGAGTTGCAAGCAAAAAGGTAAAACAAAAGAAAGGGAAAATTCAATCGATATTGGCACTAGAAATTTAGCAGATATTGCACGAAGGTGTTTGGCTTTCAGAAAAGAATTACAGGAAGGAAATTTTGCAAAGTGATAGTTGATTGCAGATAATGGGAGGAAGGATAATTCGAAATGAGCCCTCGATTCATGATGTTTTATTGTAGAATGCACAATGCCTAGCCGAATTTAGAAAATGTGGATGGTTAGATTACTTCTTGAAGCTGGATGGCTTTGATGAAAGCATTGCACTAGAATTCGACCAGACATTTTCTGAAGGAAAAGCCACAATAAAAGGGTTGGGGTTGTGGCAATTGAGGAAAGAATTGTAGGGGTTATCGGGTTACTTGTTGATGGTGAATATTACCTTGCCTCCAGAGATGCCAGGTCAATTAGGGTTGAATTTGCAGTACAAGGTGACCCTCCAATAGCGTGGATAAACAAGGTGCAAAAAGAACCTCTTTGCCCAAACCATGGAAGCAGGCAGTTGTCTACATTATAAGGTATCTCACTTGTGAAGTTCATCTATCGAACCTGCATTCAGTACATTTCAAACTCTTGAGTCACATGAGGCACAAGAGGAGGATGAATGTGCCTAACGTGTTATACAATCTTCTCTCAATCATGGCGGTTGAGACCCAAAAAGGTAGGGACAATTTTGTTTCCCACCATTGTCTGATTAAATTGCTAGTTGAGAAGTCTCTGCATGATGTGTTTGGAATGACCTAGGAAGAATTTATAAATGTTGATCAAATTAGACTTGAACACTTGCAACCTATGGTTTTTCCTCAACCTTGTAGGTCTAGCAGGAGATTGAGCATGTTTGAAGCCACTCTTGGTGTTTCAACCTCTAGTGTAGGCCCTAGTGTAAACCCTCTTGTAGCAGAAGAAACCATAGGAATTAGTTCTTCTGGAATAGAGCACATAGAAAAAAGAAAGCTCCTCCTCAGACTCTAATGACGATGTTCCACTTGGCACCCTGATGAAAACTAGGGCACAAAAGAGAGAAGTAAAAATGAGAAAAGGAAAGGCCAAAAGGCAGCTGATAGAAAGAAAGGTGTCAAGTTCTAAGAAGAGGAAGGTTGACACTGTTCATCCTGTAGCCAAAGAAAGATGTGAGAGCCCTCCCAAGAAATCAAGACCAGTTGGGCCAGCAATTGGTATGCCTCCACAGGAAATCCCTAAGCCTAGAGAGACATCACATGAGGACATAGAAGCTCCAATGGGGCAGGAGAATGTCGAAGAAGAAGACATATTTGAGAGAGCAACAAATATAACACTGGTCGATCTTGCTAACATTGTAGAAGAGTTTGAGGAAAATCAGGATTTCCTGCAACATGAGTAAGAAGTCTTACAACCACAACAAGAACAAGAATAAGAATAATATATCCTACAACAAGAAGTGGGAGAAGAAATAGTACCCCCGCAGCTAGAGACAATTGGACATCCTAAGTCCATAATGATAGTACTATATGAGGAGCAACCATTGACAAAAATACTAGTAGGAATTCATAATCCTCCTAATTTTATAGTACATACAACAATTTTAAATTTATGGAAAGAAATACAAAGGAGTGAGGAAGAATGGAAAAAAGAAAAACAAAAATTGAAAAAGGAGATTCAAAAGAGAGATGAGGAAATTGAGGACAAAGATGCACAAATTTCCACCTTAAAGAAGAGGGTGGATGATATGGCAGTCATGGTACCACAGATGTTAGAATGTAGGACCCCTTCAAGGGTCTATGCTCTACACCTGAAGGAGAAATATCTCTCTTTTAATCTATCAAGGATTGTCTCAGGTTTGAATCCTTCTATTGACACCCCTGTTGAATTTTTCAATGCTTATCAAATTGCTTCCCCTGAAATGAAGAATTTGCTATGTAGGTTTTACTTGCATAATTATGTTGTAACTCAAGACCGTGATTGGAATCCGTTGTTTTATGTTGGGGATGTCCAATTAAGGGAATTTATGTCTTGGGTACAAAATGAGATTAGTTGGGGACAGTAACATGGGGCTTATAAGCAATTGGAGTCTAACATCCCTTTGCCCATTAGGGCTGAATCAAGCAACCCAAAGGATATTTACAGAGAATGGCACAAAATGCTTTTCAAACCTAGTTATGGCAACAAGATTATGCCTTGGATTGAGGTAGTTTACAGTGAGTGTGAGGTAAAGGCAACAACAAAGGAGGAAATTATGAGAAGATACCTATCACAAAGATGGGATAGCCTAACTGATGAGCTGAAATAGGCTGAACCTCATTCCATCCACAATTATGCTGCAACACTAAAAAGGATTGATAGGTATATTCAGATTGGGAGAACGAAGGGGTGATTTTGGCTTCCCCTGACTTTCCAGCTACCCATTCTCATGTGGCCTATGCCAAACTTCAGGTTCTACCAGTATGAGATTGTTGCACAAAGACAGAGATGGAGCAAATTGGACAGATTGGGAGGATTCTATTAGGACCCTCATTCACACTCAATAGACACTGATGAGCCTAGTTTTTTGTCCAATTTTGGGTAGAATCTATAGTTTATTTGCTGGCAGTTGTCATGAATTGCTAAATATTGATATTTTCATAATGTTTCCCTCAAACCATAGACACTAGGCTTAATCCTATTTCTGCAAGTTTTAATGACAGCATATTATGTGGATTATATAGATTTTGCATGTGGTTAGAATTTTCCTTAAGGTGGTTATAGATATGTAGTTATTGTGTGTACCAACTTTGAGATTTAATGAGGATTAAGTTGAGGAAGACACCGCCAGCTCATGCACTGTAATGTCCAACAAAGGAACCCATCAAGGTCAAAGGAGGTCAACAACAGAAGATTCCTCATGCAAACCGAATGTAACCGCCTTGTAGTGGAACTTAATGATTGAGCAGATGCAGGCATTACTGTTGTACTAAATTTTTGTTTGGATCTACATGTCTGACCAGATTCCATGCATGTGTAACCACCACCACTCCACTTTCTCTATTTTCCCTAAATGGCATCCTCCCAATCATGGAGTTGACTGCCTTGTCTGGTTGATAGTATAAATAAAGATTTGATGCTCCTTCTTAAGGGGTTGCACGATTTGATATTGTACTTGCACTCTCAAGTTTTTAGTAATAAAGATACATTACTCTTTTGTACTCATGATTTACAGTGAATAAAATAAAGTTATGAGTTCGAGCATCTGAGTTCTCATTAGTTTTAGAGGATAATTATCCAAGGGGGCCCACTTGGTGAGTAATTCATCCTTTAGTTTAGTATTAGTTTAGTATTACTTATCATTTAGTAATTAGTTAGAAATTTGGCACCGACTGTTCTTGCAACCACTAGAATTCCATTATGTGACTGTTCCTGTAGCCAAAGCAGACAGAGTAGTTCCCTATTTGTTGCTAATATTTTCATTTATGTTATACATTTTAGTTTGATGTAGTTTTTGATTAATGATTGGCATTTATGGTATTCCCTTCTAAGCAATTTACTTTCAGTATTGTGTGTTCCTTAGTTGTAGAATGAAAATGGCTACTTTGGATTCCTAGTGCACATACTATGTTGACCCATTTCAAGTTCACGTCCCTAGGTTGACAAGTTAAATGCACCTTCATGATGATTGAAATAACTATTCAGGTTAGATGTCCAATCTCTGAATCATGGTTGTAAGGGCTGAGTTATTAAATCATTGTAGGAGGCCAAAACTAGGGCCATGTGTGGAATGGGAAGTTGCTTCCTAAAATTGACATTTTCTTTTGGATTCTATGTCAAGACAAGATTCTTACTTTGAATAATCTTGTGAAGAGAGGTATGGCTTTACTGAATAGATGTTTCCTATGTAAAGAAGATGTGGAGGATTGTCTTCATTTGTTGACTAGATGTAGTTATACTTGGGAAGTTTGGACTCATATTTTTCATCTTTGGGAGATAGCGTGGGTGTTTCCCGCTTCCTTCGCTGACTTATGCTCTCAATGGGTGTCTCCTTCTCTTAAACTGGCCCTCTCTATGTTGTGGTCTCTTATTTTTCTGCATGTTGCTTGGGGTGTTTAGAAAGAATGTAACAACAGGGTTTTCCGTCAGCAGGAGTTGTTGCCTTCTTGGCTGGCCTTTAAAATATGTGATGCTATCAAGGAAAATTTCATGTCTGAATTCTTGTTGATCCCTTCCTTTAATTTGAAAGTGTTGGTCTCTCCTTATAACCTGCTTGTGGGTAAAAGATGGAATCTTTCTTGTGACCTTTCTAATCCGGTGAAAAAGTTGAAAGAACCTAGGGAGGGGGTTAGGTGGAAGGCTCTAGTTGTTGGATGGTCTAAATTTAACTTTGATGGAGCGTCTAAGGGAAATATAGGGCCTACTAGTGGGGGAGTGTTATGTGATGAGTATGGTAGGTTTGTCTCTGCGGTGGCGCTCCCTTTGGGAATCCAGACAAACCATTTTGCAAAGGTAGTTGCAGCCTATCATCGCCTCATTTTGGATAAGAATCATGGGGTTTCTAAAATTTGGTTAGAGGGGGACTCTCTTAATGTTATAAATTGTCTCTTGATAAATTGCCCACCTTTGTGGTCTATCACACATTTTATCAATGATTCAATATTCATCATAAATTCTTTTGAGGAGATTAAAATCTCTCATGTCTTCCATGATGCTAATATGTTTGCTGATGGTGTTGCCAACGTGGGAGTGGTGGTGAGATTTGATTGGGATTCTTTTGAATTTTTACCTCTTAATCTTAAATGTATCTCCAATGGTGACCAGTTGGCTTGTTTCTAAGGTAGTTGTTTTTGGGGAAGGTTCTTCATTATGTTTTTAAGTCAGGTTATGCATGTTGAACCTTTAACCTGTTCATTTCATTATTATATCCTTGGCTTTTTTATTTTGAAGGCCCGGTAGCGTAGGCAGGGAAGTACCTTGAATGACAAGCCCACACATATTGTGGGTGTTATTTGCATTGTTTTGTGGAGAGCCTGGATTATTTTGTTTTTACAAAACTTTCTAGTGTCGTTGGGTTCTCAAACTTTTCATGCCTCCATGGGTGGAGACTATTATAGAATTGAGCCAAGCTCTTGCGAGGAGTTTCAAAATAATGTTGTTGTGTGGGAGCATTTGGAGCAGGGCAGGGTTACGCAGTACATGCAGAGAATTCAAGGCCTGGATCCTGATGCTACTGAATTTTTTGTGAAAGGTTGGAATGGTAGGACTCTGCAATATAATGGCATGAAGTTTAAAATTGATGAGTTTATAGAGGAGGTCACTAGTCTTTTGGTTTCTAGGAGAAAATTCTACAAAGATAGGGGTGCTGCCAAGAAATCCTTTACGATTTTTTTCAAATTCAATGAGAAGAAAAAGCTTTAGGAAATTGGGAGTGGTGGCTACGCTCGTAAGTCTCTCAAGCCATTATGGAGGGATCTCGTGTTGGCCATTATACACTATTTCACACTTGAAGGTAGATTATTTGTTGTGTGCAGTTACCATTTCATGCTTTTAAATCACTTTCATCACAAGGTGTTGGTCTCCTTCCCTTTTTAACTTTTTCTTTCTATGGAGAAGAGCATTGAAGATCACTGAAAATACCCTAAGAAGGTGATTTTGCATGAAGATCTTATGAGTCTATTGTTTGCTCATATTAAGCTCAAGTTAATTTTGGTCTCCCTTAAAACTCTTGGTAAGAAGGGGGTTAAAAATTCTGGATATGACACCGGGGACTCTATCGCAGAATGGGAAGGTAGTTTTGAGGAAGAAGACTCGAATTATGAGGAAATGTCAGTGGATGAAGGTGGGTTTGAGGAAGGGGATGATGATTCAAAAGAGTGGACCAAGGGCTATGAGAAGGATGTGCAATTGCATGAAACCATGGCCAAGTCTGTGAGGAAGACTTCTAAGGGGAAATCTAAAGGCCCCAAGAAAGAAAAAGCTTCAACTAAGAGAAATATTGAGTTAGTATCTGAGGTGGAGGCTCCTAGTTCGAGTGTGAAACCCTCATTGGCTCTTGGAAAAGGTGGTGTGGAGGATAGCTCTCTGGGGAATGGTGGAGAGGTTCCTTCTGATGATGATGGTTTTAATAATGCCTTTGTTGGGGATCTTATTCCTGGGAAGGTTGGTGTGGAGGAGAATTCCCTTATGACTAGTCTCAAGGTTCCTGAAGATGTGGGCACGCGTACGAGTACACCTGTTGGCGATGTAATGCTAGTGTGGATGATATGTTGAATGGGTCTGAGCCTATGGAGGTGCAGAGGATTGAGTCGGTCAAGCATTCTTAGAATTATCCTATTGAGAGTGTTGTGAAGATGGAGTGGTTGGAAGTGTTAGTTGATTTGGCTAATTTTCTTGACAAGGACTGGATTAAGGTGGAAGTGGTTGAGGTCGAGGACTCCCTTTTTGAAGAGGATGTGGAGTAGAAAATGGAGCATTCAGATGCCCCTAATAACCTGGAGCTGAATGATATGCCTTCAATCAATTAGGACAATGTTAATATGAGTATGTTCTTCAAGATGGTTGAGGATGGTATGCGGAATTTGCTTTCTTTCGTGAAGTGGTTGTTTTTTGAGGTGAAGGAGCTCAATACCCAGGTGAAAAATTGGCAAGACATTTGTGTGGCTATGATATGAGGCAATCAGAAGGAATGGGCTATAAAAAGGTAAAGTAAAAACTATGAATGTTATGCTAGATAAATTAGTTGTTGATGTTGATCACTTAGGGGTTTCTCATGAGGAGAGAATTTCCTCTTTGGAAATGATGGTCAATAAAATTTTAGAGGATAGAGTTGCAAGTATTGAGGATAGAATCGGTAAGATGTTGGAGGATTTGAAAATTGTGGTTAATATCAACAATAATTCTTTGAAGACCACTGCTAAGGGTCCTTTTGTTTTAAACGAGAAAACTCTAAATTGGACTAGTAAACCCCTTGAATTGGGTGATATGGAGAAAGTTATTGATGACGTTAACTGCTCGAACCAGGTGGAGAAAGCTGAGGATTCTGCTCTAGCGTTGGAAAAGGATGTGCAGGTCGGACCGTGTCTTAGGACGAGGAGTAAGACTAAAAAGAGGTTTGTTGTTTCTTTTGATGAGCTTAAAGATGTTGTGGATATGCATGAGGAGGTCATTAAGGAGAATATGGCCTCAGTGAATGTCTTGGATAAAATGTTGTAGTTGACGCTTTCCTTTTTGCTGAATCAGCAAGGTTGTTGATGTTTTTTGATGTTGGTTTGCAGACGGGTTTCTTTTGTTTTATCTTTTGTTAGCATTTTGGTTTTTTGGGCTGCTAGTTTTAGTTGCTTAGTTTCTCTTACAACTTGTCATATTTGTAAAGGGTTTTGGGGCCCCTTCAAAACCTGCTTTTCCTTATCAAAAACATATTGAAATCACAAATGAATATGAGTTGTGCATAAACATGTATCATAAATATAATATCAAACAAATTAGCATAATTAGCTATCCATCCCAAAACTAGAGAAATATATAATAGATAAATGAGCATTCAAAGATTGTAATTAGTTAGAATGTTTTTACATTCATCAAATACCTATTACATTCATGCCAACAAATGTGGGAAGAGAGAACCTAAGCATAAAATTCCCCTGAATACCTACAAATGGATTTTTGGATACATTTGGTTGCATAAATCATTTAAAATATAATAACATCCTTGTGATTTACAAAATAAATCATCTGAATGACAATCAAACTAGTACAGATAAAATTTAGTTTGGTTGCTCAATCACTTGTAGAAATTTGATGAAGTGGACATCTTACCTTTAGAATGCAGTGTAAGGAAAGACCCATAAAATATACAATATGAATGGTTTGGATTAGATATGAGGACATCAATAAATGAAATCAATAAATCCATTAATGGTGGTATGGTCACCCCTGTCCTCCATAATTGAAAATGTATATGAATCCATGCTCTTAAGATAAATAATGGTTTATAGGCGGGAACATATTGACTAGGTAGTTGTAGGGGTAAATTTAGTCATTATTGGTGTTCTAAGAGGATCTAGCAAATTTAGGAAGCATCTAGGAAGAAATGTGGAAGTTCAAAGAAGAAGAGGATGCTAGAAATAAAGTTGGAGGGTTTTGTGTTAAGACCAAAGGTAAAAATTGGATAGGGGAATGGAAGTCTTGAATTCCAAAAAAAATCCACAAAAGGAGTTAACTTAATGAAGCACCATGGAGAAATGTGGGGAAAATGTGTGGGATTAGATATCAAGATGGAATGTCAAAATCAGAAAATATTCAATATCCAAAATTTAGTTTGAACTCTTTGCATGTAAATAGTGTAAAATTGGGCATAGGAGATAGACATTTGGAATGAAGCATAGAAGTTCATTTAAAGTATACATGAAAAGAGAAGAAGGAAAGTGTGAAAATATGCAAGATTGGATGGAGGAAGTGGAAGTATGATAAAAATAGGTTTTGGGGTGGGTAATATTTTTGCAAAGGGGAATTAGATATGGTGCAAGAAAAGCTTGCAACATTGGATGAGGGAAGTGGATGAAGTGGAGGAAAATGTATAATTCTACAAAAGGGGAAAATATGTGAGATGGTTGGCTTGTGAGAAAGGAAGGGAAGTCTATATTTTTAGTGGAACCTTAAAAAAGAGGGAAATGGGAAATGCAACAGTAGAACAAGAGAATGTGGGGAATCGATGTGAAAATTGATATGAGGACTGAAGGGGAGACAAATTTTTGGTTGGCCATGAATATCCCACAAAAGGATGAAATTAAAGAAAATGAAAGGAGGAAGGGAAGTGAATTTTTTTAGGACTTAAATAAGTGAATCTAGACACTAAAACTTGATATTGGATTGGTAGGAAATGTCTAAATTTCTACTAAAAGTTTGTAACTTCACAAGAATAGTAGAAAATGACTAGAATAGTCCTATAATTATAACTTTTGGGGATTTTTGACAACTTGTAGCAATTGATGCATGAATATGTGGGATGAAAAAGAATCACTTACATGCAAAATTGACCAAGGGAGACCTATTTGGATTTTTATTAGATCAGTTATATGTGATGGGAAAAATGAGGCCAAATGCATAAAGGGGAATTGCACCCAAAAAATGACACTACAAAGTTGGGCACCAAAAGGAAAATCATTTGTAGCTTTTTTTGTTAGTTAGATCATTATGGATAAATTCATCATCATTAAATACAAAGTTAACATTTTTCCTTAATCATAGCCATGTCATGGCCATGTCTATCATACCCTTATTTCTTGGAAGAATAGACCTTAATAGGTCTTAAAGCTAACCTATACCCTCCAATACTTGTCACTAGTTTAAGACCCAATGCCATGGTGTTCAACAAAAAAAAATCTAATTATTTTACTTAAAATAAATTTAGATGCATTCTCACACATTTATTAGAGAATCTAAGATTAGAATGCAACATCAAGATATGCTTTTACTAGTGAAAAATGAGCACACAAGTCTGTTTATTGTGATGTAGAAAAAGGGGATCTAGGTTCAAAATCACACCTCCTCCTATATCCCAATGGAAAGGACTAAAATATATCTCAAACACCCACTTGACTACTAACCTCAATGGAAGATCCACAATGGTGGATCAAGGCTTTAGTCCTTTGAAGTGGGAATGATTTGATATTTGATGGAATGACTATTAATTGACTTAATTTAACAAGGTGAAGATGCACCTAGGTTAATTATGAAAATGCAACATACTATTATGATTTCAAAAAAATACAGAACTAGAAACTAGAAACAAAGTTTAGAAGAGTAGTGTAGACACAGAGGAACCTAGCATATAAATATGAGCTTGAAATGGTTGGATAGGGGCGCTAGTTCCCTAGACCTAAAAGTGCATACACTCAAAATAAAAATTCATATCTCAGTTGGTCTCCATATGTGGGTTCTTCTCCTCTAGACTCAGTGTTGGAACTTTGTATGTTGCTAATAAATTCCTTTCCCTAATTTATTGAATTTTAGGATTGAATGCTTGATTGAGCAATTAGGTCTTCAATCCTTTCCCAAATTTGCTTAAGATCTGTAACCTACACACAAGAGAGAAAGAAAAGGGTTGTTTCATGTAGGGACTTTCCTAATTCAAGCTCCATTTTGGTATTTCTACCTCCATAATTGCTATGATGATGTAAAAGAGAGCTTACCCAAGTAGTCAGGAAAAGGCTAAATGATAAACAAGTGACAAATTGACGATTGTTGCAACTCACCACCAAATTTACACTCCTTGATGGACTGATCGTATTCATCACCTTTAAGGAGAAATTGATGCTTTGATTTTAAATATTACAATTGTTTGTACTCACAAAACAAATGGACATGAAACATGAACAAACTCACACGAAAACTTGATGCATTGCTAATAGGATGCTTGAATGAAATAATGCTGTAATAATCCTACTAATTCTACTCTTGACTACTTTTAGGATGCTCAATTATGATCTAAAAAATGTTAGGATTGCTTAGGTGTTGTTAGGGTTTCAAATGGTGAAAAATACTTGTATTTATATGTAATTCTTCAATTTCTCATAAATTTATTACTAACAGTCAACAAATGATTTTAAAATTCTAAATGTTAAAATGTTGACATTGGCATATTTGAGTTGGGGCTAAAATAGGCTGGACAAGGGTGCTAGCGTATTAGTCCAAACCTATTTTTGGGCCTTAAGTATTGGTAAATAAATATTAATTAGTTATCCCAATTCAACTTTGATTTTTTGAAGATTATTATAAATGGGAAAATTAAATACATAATTTAGTCAAAGCACATAAGGGGGAGCTAAACCTAGTGTGAAATTTTCAAGGGTGACAATTTATGACGCTACATTTATCCCTTGCTTTAGTGAGAGTATGAACTTACACTCATGCTCACACTAAATTAAGGATAATCCAAGAAGGGTTCATTTATCCAAACATTTAAGAGATAAGACTGCATCGAATCTAGGGAATGTGCTAGCCCCCAAGATCAAGATCTTATGGCACAACAATGTGAAGACAAAGGAACACACACATAAAGTGAAATGCTACATGAAAACATGAAGCATACATGGTGAAGACACAAAGATGCACAAACTAAAATAATGTAGATACTACATGATGCAAGCATAATGAAGGCACAGAGAAAAAACAATGAAGGCATGAAGAAAACACACAAAAGACACAAGGTAGACACATAAAAACACAACACAAATAATAAAAATTCTCAAGACATAAACACAAGGTTAGTACACTAAAAGGATTTGAGTCAGTAAGGTAAAGAGACCTTAGTCTTAAATTTTGTCTCGAATACCAAATGTCATCTATTGAATATGGTGTTAGATAAAATGGTGCTCTCATAAATACTAGCAAGCTATGTTATGCTACGCCACTCGTAAGCTACATAGATTCGATGGATAGCAAGCTATGTTATGCTAGGTGTCCATGCAATATGATGGGTTTCACAAGGCTAGCAAGCTGCATTATACTAGTTTACTCGTAAAACATGTGGCTTTGTTGGAAATAAAATTGTGCTATGCTAGGTTGCCATGTAAAAGTGCTCAAGTTCATGAATCATCAAATTGCATTATGATAAATCCATGGACTATTTTTTCAATCATGCCTCAAGGAATGCATCAAATTTTAACATCACGGGGAATCGTTTAACATCATAGGGGACGAATAATCACGAGGGGTCTATAAAATTTTAATGTCACAGAGGACCATTTAATGTCGTAGAGGACAACTCACATCAAGGAGTTTACAAAATTTTAACATAACAAGGGATGAATCATAAACCATGCATCAGGGGGAGTTCTAAATAACATCACCGCGAAGGGTGTACATGAAAAAAAATTCAAAGCCACACCTTAGGGGATATCATGCATAATATCACCACTAAAGGGACACAATATGAATTTAAAATGCCACACCTTAGGGGATATCATACATAATATTACCACCAAAGGGGCACAATATGGATTGGAAAGGCCACACCTTAGGGGATATCAAGCATAATATCACCACTAAAGGGGAACATGATTAACACGAAGAAGGGACACACCTTAGGGGATACCATACATAATACCACCACTAAGACGGCACATGACTTAAATTCTTTAGAAAATGCCACAATAGATGGGGGACTATGCCCCCCCCTTAAAATGTTAGTGTACTTGCTACACTAATATTTTAAGGAGATAATAGATGAAGAGGAGATCCTTTAGAAATGATACACACCTTAAAAGAAAAGTTATCCTTGTCCCCCAAGTGTGTTGATAAGGACAACCATACATGGATATTATACTGATGCTCCTTATTGATGAAATATGGTTGCACGAAATGTTTTTGTGCCCCCATGCATGGCAATGAGCATCATATGATACTAAAAATGCCACATAGAAAGGAGCAACACCATAGTAACTAATTTATTATTTTATATGGATCTATATCGATGTCATATATTTTAATTAACCACTGTAATTTTCTCTTTAAAATACAACACTCATCAGTAGAATGGTGAAACGTTCAATGATATGCACAAAAGACAAATTTTAGTTGTTTGTTTAGCATCTTTTCTTTCATGAAGAGGTGGTAATGTGATTAATTCTCATTGCAAGAGTGTGCATAATGTGCATTCTATTTTAGACAAGAGATGTGGAGTGGGAAGGAGGCCATCTCCAATTGGACCATGAGGTGGTGGTGGGGTTGAAGTTGGAATAAAAGTCTAATGCAAAGTTGGAGGGCATTGATAACCAATTCCTATTGTAGAGGCATGCAATGTTGTTCTAAGAGAGTGTGGATTTCATGTTCATTTTTTGTATCTCAACCTCATTTAGCAAGGATTTAAAATCCATGGCCATAGTATTTCTCTAGATTGATAGGTCTATTATTAGCTTCATTTGCATAAGATGAATGACTATCTTTAGGTTGAGGTTTGTATTTATTGGAATTTGAAAGGGAATTGATACACAATAGGCAAGGTATGAATTGTAAAGGAGTCTCTTTGGGAGAGGAAGAAAACATGTCAAGTGAAAGTATGATAGGATTGAAAAAAATTTGGTTGAGGTGACGAGGCAAGATTGGAGGGTGGTATATGGATTCTTCACTCTTGGGTGTTATGTTTTTAAGAAGGATGTTGGGTTGAAGGGTAGGTAACGTATTATTTAGGGAGCTATACATGATCTCCTCCTCTTGCACAAAGATATCCTAACTAGGAAGGCATGCATTAGGAGAGAAGAAAACATGAGCTTTATCATCTATTAGAGCAACATTACCAAAAGCACAAAATGAAACATTAGCCAAGGATTTCAAAGAAGACATCATTTTTCGAAAGCATTCAATTTTTTTGAAAATTCCTTATCAAAGTAACACAATTTATATTTATACTAAACTATATAGGGCAATGGATAAAAATTGGGAACATATGGATAGACAACTCAGCGATATTACTGTCACTAAAACCTATTCCAAGATAAGCTAGACAGGGGCGATGACGCCTTCGACCAGAGGAGTTAAATTTCAATACCTTGAAACTATAGAACTGAACTATAATGTTTCAAAGTTTAAAGTTACAAATATTTAGGTTTGTATGCTGATAGATTTTTGTAAATGCACAAAATATAATTTTTTTTTGTGTAATACATAATTATGCATACAATTTTTTAGATTTTTGAAATAAGGCAATGTGTTCCAAATGGAATTTTCAGGTTATAAAATGCACTAATCAACTGTACTTAGTTTGAAAAATCTAGAAAATTGAAATGTTGTATCTTTTGAAATGACAAACATAATGTAAATCTTCACTTTTTCAATAAGAGATGCATTACATAAATGACAACTCCAAATATTCTTTTATTGTTTTCAAAATTTAAAATGGTCTAATTAAGGTTTAAGAAGGTTTTAAAGTGCAAAAATATTGTGTTAACCAAAATTTGATGTAGAAAAAGGGGATCTAGGGTCTAAATCACACCTCCTCCTATATCACAATGGAAAGGACTAAAATTTGATCTCAATCACCCACTTGCTACTAACCTCAATGGAAGAGCCAAAATGGTGGATCAAGGTTTTAGTCCTTTGATGTGGGGATGATTTGATATTTAATTGAATTAATTTGACAATGTGAAGATGCACCTAGGTTAATTATGAAAATGCAACAAACTGTTATGATTTCATAAAAATACAAAATTGAAAGCCAAAAAAAAGTTCAAAAGAGCAGAGTGCAGACATAGAGGAACCTAACATATAAATCTAAGCTTGAAATGGTTGGAAAAGGGTATTAGCACCCTATGCCTAGAAGTGTAGACACTTAGAATCAAAATTCAGATCTCAGTTGGTCTTTGTTTGTGGGTTCTACTCCTTTGGACTCAATGTTGGAACTTTATTTGTCATTGATAAATTCCACTTTCCCTAATTAGTTGACTTGTAGGAATTGAATTCTTGATCGAGCAATCAGGTCTTCAACCCTTTCCAAAATTCGCTTCAAATATGTAACTTCCACACAAGGAAGAGAGGAAAGGGTTGTTTCGTATATGGGCTTTCCTAAGTCATACTCCATTTTTGTATTTCTACCTCCACATGGCTATGATGATGTAAAAGAGAGATTACCCTCAGTCAGGAAGAGGCTAAATGATAAACAAGTGAGAAATTGATAATCGCTGCAACTTACCACTCAGATCTGCATTCCTTGATGGATTGAAGTCATTATACTCATCACCTTCAAGGATAAATTCATGCTTGATTTGAAGTCTTGCAAGTGTTAGTAATCACAAAATAAATGGACATGAAATATGAACAAAATTACATGGAAATTTGATGCATTACTAACATGATGCTTGAATGAAATAATGTTGCAATAATCCTGCTAATTCTACTCTTGACTGCTTTTAAAATGCTCAACTATGATCTCAAAAATGCTAGGATTTCTTAGGTATTGTTGGGATTTCAAATGGTGAAAAAGACTTGTATTTATATGAAATTCTTTAATCTCCCACAAATTGATTTCCAACAGTCGACAAATGATTTTGAATGTTTAAATGTTAAAATATCAACACTGACATATTTGAATTAAGACCAAAATAGGCTAAACAGGGGCACTAGCACCCTAGTCCAAACCTATTTTGGAGCCTTAAGTATCGGTAAATAAATATTAATTCATTCTCCCAATTCAATTATGATTTCCAAAGATTATATAAAATAGGAAAATTAAATGCACAATTGAGTTCAAGAACATAAGGAGGAGCTAAACATAGTGTGAAATTATCAAGGGTGACAATTTATGATGCTACATCTATTATATAGTATGAGAGTGTATAAAAATTTACAATGAGTGTCTTGAATATATAGGAAAGGTAGAAGAGGTAGGAAGGTAGGACTAAACAACTAACTACCCCTCCAAATATGCAACACATGTTTTCTCATGTGACAAGTGTTTGAGCATGTGTCAAGTGTGTATGAAATAGGTGTCTTAAAAGGTGAATACATGTGTCTCAATCACATGGAATGATACAAAAAGGTAAAATTCCATAAGTTGAGACTTAACTAGTGTGAATGGGTCAACTTAGAAAGGGTGATATGATAACTACATTGATAAGGATCTTATTTTCCCTAACACCCCCTTAAGTGCAACATCAAGATATACCATGACGATAGAGATTAAAATTTCATCCAAGATTGCAATAGATTTTGGAAAGACAAACATCAAAAACCTCAAAGAAGGAAAGACTAAAAATTATGGATGTCCCTTTATAAACTCGAACCCATATGGTGGGGACATGTTAATTGGAAGGTGAGTTAACAATTATCTAATGTAAAGTTATCCTCAAGCTAAAGTATACTAAAGAGGGAGAGATAATCAGTTTTAGAAATGACCCTAAAGCTTAAATCTATTTCCTAAACTCTCCCCTATAGACTTGGGTCATAGAGGTATCATTTTCCCAAGCACTACCTACATACCCAATTCCAAAGAGGACCAAAGTATCATGTATTTCTCCTAGGATTTCAACTATCAATATGGAAACTTTCACTTTCCTAGTTAACCTATACACATACTAGACACAACCATTTTGTCACATACATCAACAAGGTATATATCTTAGTAATTCCTAGCCTTCATAGATAATTTTTTCAAGGTGGCCAAGAACTAATTTAGCAAATGAAGATAATGCAAACAAAGAAAAACACACACACACACACACACACACACACACACACACACACACACACTTTTACTCTAATGAATCAATTAGATATGCTAAGATGACACATTACTAAGAACAAAGGTCTTGAGATTTTATATCCCATTTTCTAGTAAGTTTCCATGATGATTCATAATACCATTTCCCATTTCCCGTGGGCTTAGAGAAATAATACTGGTAAAATGATTTATAGCCTTCAACTATGTATAATTTTTATGTCTTCATGAAGTGACCACTCAAAGTGCTTTTATAAAGCGGGGTCCCTATAATAAATTATTATCATAAGGTGGATGCCTAGAGTGGGGAATTTATAATTACAAACAAATATTTTATTTAATGTTGGAAGAGGCACTTGAGAATTTGAAAAGGTTTCTTTTTGGAGAGAAAATTTGGGTTCTCAAGGGTCTATACAAGCAAGGATTTTGTATGAAGTATGTATTTTTTCTTATCATCACATTCCCTCAAATACATTGGACATCATGTTCATCTGTCACTAGATATTAGAGGATGAAGACCACTTGATTTCAATCATTGAATTAGTGGAAAATGCCCCTTATTTTAAAAATTGTGCAATCTCATCTAGGGATTATGTTTAAGTTTAAAAATTATAAATTGCAATGATTTTTTTCATGGAAAAATCATTGTTTTTGGCAGCTAGCATATGACCAATTTCTATGCTAATTGGGTATCTTTCATAGTATCATATTTCTAGGTTTGAGTAGTTTCCATAAGCACCAAAACTATAGGTTTTTGGACGCTATTAAAATGCCATTTATGTTGGTTATAGGTTGCTAACTCATGCCATTATTGAAAACTTGCAATGACTATTTTAGAACCATTTCAAAACTTTTGGCAGCTAGGTCATCACCATTTATTGTAGTTGTTTATTTTGAAAATTTTGATAAATATTTGTAATTTTGTAATTTATTTTTTGTGACAATGATTGGATAAGGAAATGACGTGATAGGTTGTGTGGGTTACTATTTTATTTTTTCATAAGGATATTACATAATATTCTATTTGGGGATATTATAGTGGTATCAAATCCCTGATCTTGTCAACTTGTGGAATAAAGGTTGATGCAATTTGATCAAGGGAGGATAATAGTGAATTATAGGAGACATAAGATGGTAGAAAGATAGAGGGAAAATTTGATGGAGAAATAAAATACTTAGGAAATATTTGAAGCATTGATCAATTTGAGTGTGGATCAAATAGAAATGTGTCAAACACTCAAAGACATGATGACAATCATGCAAGGTAAAAAAATCTCCTAGAACTTCAAAAACACCTACTAAATGGGGGAGTATATCAAGGGTTAACCAAATTTTTGGATCTTCATCCAATCCCTTCAAATCCAAGTTCCTTCAAAGAAAATTAGTTCAATAAGAAGAAATGGCAATTAAGCCAACATATACTTTTTTAGCCATTTCTATAAAATATATAGCTTTGGAGCAAGAAGTTTGAAATGATCTATCAAACTTCTACATTCAACGACATCAAACTCTGAAATGGTCATTGAATCAATAATAAATTAGTTTAGAATCAAGCTAACAAGAAATTGCAACAATGTTTGAGCAAGGTTCTTGCACCTTCAAATGAATAGACAAAAAAGTGTTCAACTTGTGCATGGATCTAGAAAAATAAAAAATTCTTGTATTTAATTCCAATGTACAAAGAAGAAGCCATAAAATTTGGTTCTCTTCATCTTGAAGTAGTAGCTCATGAATGGTTGTACCATGACATGATGATGCAAGGGCATATTCTCATCACCAATTTTAAAGAATTCAACCAAATATTGGTTAAAATATTTGATAGTGTTAATCTAGAAATTCACTTTTGACAATTTGCACAACTAAAACACCATGGATTAAGGGAGAACTACATAGGATAATTTCAGAGGATTTTTGTCAAAGTTCTTGATGTGTTTGAGAAGAGGATCATAATTATATTTGTAGAAGGACTACTAGAGAAACTAAAGGGTTTGATCAAGGCATTGAAACCCTGTACTCTTAAAGAGGCAATAAAACTATCTCACCTTGGATTCTTCTTTTCCTCAAAATAAATCTCATTCCAATACTTTTCCCATAAACAAGAGGGAGTTCCAACAAGGAGAACCAACTATATAGAAGATTGTACCACCCTAGAAAAAGAATGAAGATATTTGAAATGAGTTGTGAATAAATTAACTTTGTTTCAACTGCAAATTAGCTTGGGTGTGAGGTCATAGATGCCTTGGAAAGGGCCAAGTGCATTATATTTAAGTGATTTCTAATGAGGAAGCAAAATCAATTGATTTTGAAAAAGAGAATGAAGAATTTGAGGAAGAAAAGTAAGACAAAAGTGGAGGAAATTTTGTAACCTCATCCATAACTTAGAAGTACAATTCATATAGGATTCATTGAGTATTAATAGGAAAAAAATCACCATTGTGATCAACAATGATGCTACCCATAATTTTATAGATGAAGGCATTGTGGCAAGAAGGGGCTTATTTGTTAATTTTTTTGATGGATTCAATGTGATAGTAGTTGATGAGTTTACCATACCATGTGTATAGAAGATTCAACAACTAAAGTTTCCCATATAATATGTGAAGACTTTTATGTGATTGGATTAGGAGATATTGACATGGTGTTTGGATTACAATGGCTACAATATCTTTGAGAGTTCTCATTAAACTACCAATCTATGGAGATAAAATTAAAAAATGAGGGAAAATAAATAATTCTCAAGGGAATTCAAATGGAACATGTAGGGTAATCATTGCTAAAATAACAAAAAGAGAATTTAGAAGGGAACAAGCAGTTTGGGTGGTCTATTGCTTGATCGCATCTTGAAATTATTCCACGAGAACAAAGGATGCTTACCATATTGATGTAGAATATGTGTTTGATAAGCATAGTAAATTATTTCATGACACCCCCTAGGAATATACCCTAATTGATGGTTTTAACACATCATTAAACTAGAAATAGATGTGAATTCATTGATAACCAAACCTTATAGTCACCATAGGTTCCACAAGGAATAAATTTAGAAGATGATGAAGGATCTCTTGGATATGGTTCATACCAGACCAAGTTCTAGTCCATTTAGCTATTCAATAGTACTATTGAAGAAAAAATATGGAACCAATGTGTATTTATTACCAAGCATTGAATAAGAAAACAATTTAAAAACTAGATATCCTACCCCCAAGATTGAATAACTAATAGATAAGCTACATGGACTTGTATAATTTTAAAATATTGGTTTATATTTGGGATACCATCAAATTCAAATGAGGGATGAAAATGTTCATACATAAGACCACTTTTAGGTGTTATTGGGAACATTTCAAATTTATATTCATGCCCTTTGCTTGACTAATGCTCTCACAAATTTTTAATCATGTATGAACAAGGTATTTAATAAGAAATTAAGAAAGTTTATTTTAGTTTTCTTTGATAATATATTGATATACAAAAAGGCTTGGGAGGTGTATTTGGGTGAAGTCTTGGGTATATTATATTAACACTCACTCTTTGCTAAATAATCAAATATTTTGTATCTGGGTCATATCATAAGTGAACAAGGGGTCGAAGTGGACCAACATAATATCAAATCTATTAGGTATTGGCCATCTGTTAAGAATGTGTCATAGTTAAGAGGATTATTGGGACTATGCATCTTATACTAAATGTTTGTAAAGGGATTTTCTCAAGATATGGTAATACTTGTAGATTTGACCAAGAAAGGAGTATTTAAGTGGATATATGTAGTAGAGTGGGATTTCAAAAAATTGAAACAGGTAGAAAGTTCATGCATTGTGCTTTTTGTGCTAAATTAATCACTTCCTTTCTTATTGGAGTGTTATGCCTCTAGGGAGGGAATTTGAGTTATATTGATGCATCAACAACATCCTATTGCTTTAAAAAGTAGAAAACTAATAAAAAACAAAAATATTTTGTCTATTTATGATAAGGAGATGTTAGCAATTGTGCATTTCCTTTGTGAAATTTATGAATTATTTGGCTTGTGACAAATATATTGTCAAGATACATCACAATAGTATTAAGTTCATTCTTAATCAAAAGGACTTAAATGATAGACAATAGAAGTGGGTAAGTAAGCTACAAACATGTAATTTTGATATTGAATATGTGAAAAGGTATGCATAATGTATTTGTTAATGCATTATCCAAAATACCCACTTTATTTTTCATTTTTAATATATTTGTTAATGGATCACCTCCATTATAATTGAATATGATAAATGATTTTACTACTAATCTCTTGGATGAGAGATTCAAATTTATGGAAGATCTAATCTTGCATAATATATTCAGTTCTAGAGTCTAAGATGAAGGAAAATATCTTAGCAACCATACTTGATACTCCATTGGCTAGACATGTAGGATATTTCATGACATACAAGTAAATCCAAGAGATATTTTATTGGAAAGGAATGAATCAGGATGTGTTCAAACACATTAAATAATGCTCTGTATGTTAGTAGAATAAGGTAGAGCAAGTCTATCCTATAGGTCTACTCCAACCATTATCCATTACTCTTAGGATTAAGGTGCCAACAACTTTGTAAAATCCTATTTATTTCATTGTTCCTAATATTATTTGTAAATCATTCATAAGGGATGATAGATTAACCATTAGTTGTGATCAATTTTTATTGTTAAGGTTTAATTGGTATGATAATTATTTTTTGTTGGGGATTAATAACTATTTTTTACTAGTAGTAAATTACTATTTATTAGATAAGCATATTGGAATATATGGTGGTTTTGGGTGCCTCACTTCCGATGAGTTTTGTTATGAGCTTTTTTGTCACATTTTGTGGCTAATATTAAATTTAAAATATCTTGTGGTTAAAAACAACCACCTAGAAACTAACAAAAAACCAAGCGCTTAGTTTTGGTAGGTGAGTAATTTAGTTGCAACCTCCATTAACATATATTATCCTATGTTATAAATGCTTAGATTATTCAAGGAGGGAGTATGAATTTGATAATTCACATGGATGTCCTATTTAGGGAGTGAAAAATCTATATAAGCACTCCTTAAAGTGGTATTATTGTAATGTAATTAGCAAGAGCAAAAAACTCTATTCGTAGGCGCTGGAGAGTTGAAGATAGAAGAGGAGAAAGAAAGGATTGTGTGTTAATATTTGTTTTTGAAGATAATATAGAATTGTAACTCTCTTATTGGTGGAGTTTTTTTCTAAAAAGGTTTCTCCACATAAACACTATGTTATATGTTTTTTTCTTCCATATTTATTTGTGTTGTTGATTTTTCTTTTTTTATAACCTTGATTTGATTTACTATTGGTTAACTCAATTTAATAATTGAAATCAAATTTCCATTTTATATTTTTTACCTTTATTTCTAAGATTCGGTATTGGATTTTGGCTAGCTTTGCTTCTTGGATGGAAGTGTGAAGGTTTTTTGAGTTATAATGGGATTTTTGGTTGAATTTGTTTTGTAGATTTATGTAGAAACAATGGCTATATCCTCGATTGTATATTTAAAAGTTCAATGGAATCCTCTACAAGATATGGAAGCTGAAAATGGAGGATCTCCTTGAAGAGAGGGATCAATGGTTGACAACAAAAAGGAAAACAAAAACCCAAAAAGATAGATTAGGATGAGTGGGATAAAATGGATAATAAAGTACATGGAACTATTTAGGTTTGTCTTGTAGAACTTGTCCTACTAATTTTTTTTAAGAGAAAACAACATAAAATCTATGGAAATGGTTGGGTGAGATACACCAAGCTAAGAGTTTGGTAAATAAGTTGCATTTAAAAAGAAAACTATTTTCTCTTAAAATAAAGGAGGGTGATTCAATATTTGAGCATTTAAATACATTTTATTTAATCGAGTTAGTTAAATTTTATTGACATTAAGATAGGTGAAGAATAAAGTGTATTATGTTACTTTGCTCTAATTTTATTGAGTCATGGGATAATTCAATCCTTGCAATTGGTGCTAATCTCAAATAACCCAAAATGAATGCTCTTGTTGCAATATTATTGTCACAAGAAATGAGAAAAAAAGATGTGGATGATTTATTAGATGCTCTTCATGTCAGGGGAAGGTCCAAGGAGAGAGGTGGATCTAAAGGAGATCAAAAGGGGACCAAGGATAATTCCAAGGGAGGATCTAAGAATTGAGGTAAAAGGAACAAAGTGAAGTGTTAGCATTGTGTAAAAATGGGGCATGTGAAGGAGTGCAAAAACAAAAAGAAACAATGGGATTCTGCCATATAAAAGTCCTATAATTCAAGTGATGAAGCTTTTATCTCTTCATATAATATTATATCCAATAAATATTGGTTGATTGATTCAAGATGATCCTATCATATTACTGAGAAATGGTCTACCACGTATAAAGAATATGATGGAGGGGAAGTATATATTGAAGATAACATTTCATATCCCATTGTTAGCTAGGGGAAATGTACAATTGTGTTTCAATTATGGGAGGTTGAAAACCCTCCCTAGTGTTTTACATATTTATAGATTAGCTAGAAATTTATTTTTAATTTATAAAGTGAATGATACAATAATGCATGTAACATTTGATAGTGAGAGGGATAAGGATGAGAACTCTATTTAGGCTAGATGTCACCACTATTTTAAACTTTACTAGTGTAAATGAGAAAATTGAAAATACATGTATGTTGTGGTACCATAGGTTGGGCCATATAAGTGAGACTAATTTAAAAATAATATTAAATAAGAATTTGTTAGACATTTTTTCTTATTCTAACATAGTCTTGATTTCTATGAATATTGTGTGTTTGGTAAACATAATAGAACACATTTTCCTTTAGTATGTAATAAATCTAATATTAAATTAGAGATTATACATTTAGATGTTTTTTATCTTGTGGATATTGAATCTATTGGAAAATCAAGATATTTTGTGCCCTTCATGGATGTTGTTTCTAGATTTACCTAGATTTATTTTATGAGACATAAATCTAAAGCTTTCACTAAGTTTAAGGGCTTTAAAGCCTTATTTAAAAAGTAATCAAATTGTAAGATAAAGGTTTTAATATTTGACAATAGAGGGGAATACTGTTTTGAGGAATTTGATGAGTATGGTATTTCTAGGCAGAAGACTACTCCATACACTCCTCAACAAAATGAGGTGATAGAGAGGACAGACTAAACAATTATGGAAAGATCCAAAGGTATGTTAAGTGATTCATAATTAGATACATGCTTTGGGTAGAAGTTGTGAGTGCTATTTGTTACTTGTTAAAAATATGTCCTTGTAAGGCTCTTGATTTGATAAATTTTTAAGCATGGATAGGTAAGAAACCTTATGTTTTACATTTAAGAGTTTTTGTCTATGAACTTATGTTCATGTTCCCAACTCAAAATGATCTAGGTTAGATTGAAAAGAATAAAAGTGTATTTTCATTATATATGGTGAGAATGTTGAGGGTTCTAAACTTTGGAATTATTAAAAAAGAAAATTATTTATTATAGAGATGTAATTTTTAGGGAACTTAAAGCTATTTCTAATATTGAACAACCAAAAGATAAAGAAAAGGAAATGAGAGTGTATTTTGAGACTAAGCAGGAAGATGTACCTTGAGAAGAACAAAAGATGGATTTTGACACAAGGAGTAAGAATAAGAGGGTTCGTATGAATATTATAAGCAAACTAAATAGGTTAGGGAAGATAACCAAGAATAAGTTGAGCAAACTCAAGAACAAGAAGAGCCCCATATGCCTACTCTCAAAAGATCCATAAAATAATGGAATGCAATTGATAGGTATAGCCCACCAAATTTCCATTATATATTTACTTTATTAAGTATTGATGATCTAAATCCTATAGGGAATATATCATTATAAATGATAGCAAGTATTGGATATAAGCCATATAGGAGGAGATGATGGATTTAAAATATTATAACACTTGGGAGCTTGCACATTTTCCCAAAGGAAGTAAGGCCATCAGTTACAAATATATCTTTAAGAAGAAATTTGTAGCAGGTGATTCATTAGAAAATTATAAGGTTAGACTAGTAGCCAAGGGCTACTACCAGAGAGGATTTGATTTTGATGAAATATTCTATCTTATTGCTAAATGATCATCAATTATATTTCTTTTATCCATAACTACTGCTAATGATTTTAAAATTGAACATATGGACATTAAAATTGCACTTTTCCATGGAGATTTGGAAAAGATTTTTTTATGAAATAGCGTAAAGGTTTCGAGGTAAAAGAGAAAGAAAACTTGGTTTGTAGGTTAAAACAATTTCATTATGGTATAAAGCAATCACCTAAAATGTGGTATCAAAATTTTGATTCATTGTTTTGATTTTGGATTTTGTAAGAAGTGAAGAAGACCGTTGTATTTACAATAGATGAATTGATGATAATATACTAATTGTTGCTTTGTATGTGGATGATAAGTTATTTTTTAGTAGCACAAAGGGTATGATTAGTGAGCTAGAAGATGAATTTTAGGTCAATTTGAGATAAAATATATGGGGACAACCAAGTATATATTAGCAATGAAAATTAGAAGAGATCGGGTAAATAGAAAACTTTAGTTATCATAGAGAAAGTATGTGAACAATATTTTGAACATATTTAGTAAATAGGATTGTACGCCATATAGAATTTATGAACCAATTGGCACTAAGATTTTATTATGTATGTGTTCAAAAAGTGAATATTATTTTGAGGATATGTCTAATGTGCCTTCACTAGTGTTGTGGGAAGTTTAATGTATGCTATGGTTTGCACTACACCAAATATTTCCCAAGAAATAAGAGTTTTGAGAAGGTTTATGTCTAGCCCTAGTAGAGAACATTGGAATTATGTGAAAAAGGCGTTAATATATTTGTGTGGTACTTTTGATTCTTATTTGATTTATTTTGATATTGACAGTGTAGTTAAGACATTGAAAATATAAGGTTTTGTTGATGTAAATTGGGTAGGTGACTTGGGTAGTCAAAGGTCTACTAGTGCATGTGTGTACTTTTCTTGGAGGGGAAATGAGCTAGATGAGTAAGAGATAGCCCACAATTCCTTTATCTACTATCAAAGTAGAGTATATGGCTATTACCCATGTCTCTAAGCATGTAGTTTGGTTACAAAGGTTATGTACATGTATTGGTTTTGATTGTAAGACTATTTAGATATGTTGTGATAACCAAAGTGTAATTTGTTTGGAAAATAATCTTATGTATCACATAAATAATAATCATGTGGGTGTATAACACCATTTTGTTTATGAAATGATTGCTAAAGGATAAATTGTGCTAAAGAAGATTGACTCGAGAGGATGTTGTAGATTCAACTTTACTAAAATTATGAGCACATAAAAATTTATAGGGTGTAGGGAGGCCATGGGCCTTGTTCCTGGTACTTAGTTGGCTTATGTACTATGGATGTATTTACCATGTATGATGTCAAGTGGGAGAATGTTAGAATTAAGGTGTCATCAACTTTGTAAATCCTATATATTTAGTTACTCCTAATATTGTTTCTAAATCATTCATAAAGGATGAGGGATTCACCATAAAAAATAATTAGTATTCACTTTAATATTTTTAATAGTACAGTAATTAATTTTACCAAGGGTTGGTAACTATTTTTTTATCGATATAAGTTACTATTTATTGAATAAGCATTTGGAGATTATCGTGGTTTGGGTGCCCAAATTCCTATGAGGTTTTTTCTTCACCTTGTTTGGTTATTATTAAAGCTAAAGCATCTTGTGGTTAAAAATAATAACCAACTAGAAACTAACAACAAACCAAGAAATAAATTTTGGTAGGTGAGTAATTTGGTTACAACCTACATTATCCTATGTGATAAATAGTTGATTTTTCAAGGAGGGGTGTTAGGATTTAATAACCAACTTAAATGTCTCATATGGGGGTAAAAATGCTATATAAACAATGCTTAAGGTGGTATTCTTGTAATGTAATTAGCAATAGTGAAAAACTATATTTGTAGGTGTTATAGGATCAAAGATAAAAGAGAAGAAATGAAGGATTGTATGTAATATTTTTCTATGAATACAATACAAACATGGGCCTCTCTTCTTGGTGGATTTTTTTATTGAAAGGGTTTCTCCATGTAAACAATGTGTTATGTGTTGCTGAGGACATTGCTGATTCAGTACACAAGATTCAAATGTCGATTCCTGGTGGTAAAGGTAAGCATATTTGTGTTAGTCAAGATAAAGTTAGCTCTTCTGAGGAGGATACTATTGTGGGTAAGGATGTTTTTAACTTTGAACATGAGAAAATATCTGATGTTATGGGGATGGCTAAGGAGAGTTCTATTTCTTTGTTTAAACTAGTTAAATGGGTGTTTCATGAACTCAACATGACCAATATTTGGGTTTGTGGCATGGTGAGTAAAGTGGGAGAGTCCTCGGTTCATAATAAAATTGATGAGTTGTTTGACTCTTTGAAGACTGTTGCTGAGCAAACTCTGAATATGAAGCAAATGTTAGAGCTAAGAATCTTGACCCTTGAGGACCAAATGGAAAGGATTAATGCTACTTTGGAGAAGGGTGGGGAAGGGACTAAATCTGCTGTGAAGTATGAATTTGTTGGCATTTCTCCCTCTATAGAAATGGCCAAGAAAAGTAAGGAGATTGTTCTTGCTGAGGCTATTGGTGTTGGTGGTAGGCCTGTGGAGGAAGAGGTTTCTGTTGATAAGGTTGGGGGTGTACAAAATGTTTTGATTAGTGAGGTGAATGTGGGTGGTCCTGGTGTGCATGCGTGTAATAAGACCAAGCTACAAGTTGGGGCTCCTGCTAAGGATTTGTCTGAAGTTATGGATGACTTTCAGAAGACTGGAATGAGTGACATGGAGGTTGTTGATATCCTGAAGAATTTGTAGTGTTGTTTTTTGTTCCTCCTTTTTGGTTGTTGTTGCGTTGATGGTTTACTAGGTTTTGGTTGTTGTGTGCTTATTGTAGTTATCTTTTGAGTTAGATGTCCTTTTTTGTAAAGGGTTTTGGGGCCCCTTCAAAACCTGTTTTACCTCTAATTAAAAACAATGTGTTATGTGTTTACTTCTTTTGTTCCATTTTTTTGTTATTGATTTATTTTCTTATAATCTCCATTTGGTTTACGACTGGTTAAATCAATTTAATAGTTCAAATCACATTTCCATTTTATAGTTCATCTTCATTTCTAAAAATTCCAAAGTAGAAGTGGGAAATTGTCTCCATGGATTTCATCATGGAGTTAGCTAAGGTGAATAGTAAATATTACTAAATCTATGTGGTAGTTGGTAGACATGAAATATGTAAATTTTTATGCTATTTATTAATAATTGAAGGCTACTCAGATTGTTGATTTGTTTTTTAAGTAGGTATTTAAATTACATGAGTTTCCCAATAAAATTAGTAGTGATAGAGACAATAGGGTTATGATTCAATTTTGGTAGGAATTGTTTCACTTGGTAGTGTAGGCATTTAAATATGTCCATGTCGACTACATTGGAATTTACCCCATTCTATCCATTAATTAATTAAATAATTATTATTTATTTAATTCATCCTTATCTCACCCTTAATTAAATAATTTTACATTTATTTAATTAAATCCAACCTTAGCCCCCAAACCTTCCAAATAAATAAATAAACTAATAACTACTTAATTAATTTATTTAGGGTAATTTTTTTTTATTTTTTTTGGTCTCGAAGGGTATCCCCGCGGCCCCTGCCTAGCGGCCCACCCTTACACTGGTTCAGGGAGGTGCGAGCGGGAGGCGAGACTAATCCCTACGGTCACGGGATAACCAGCACCGCCCCCCTAGTGTCCGTGACGGGGTTCATACCGGGCTTGAGAGTAGATCCCAAGACCTCGGGGAGCAAACCCGAGACTTGAGACCAACTACTCTAACCCGTGGGGGAAATTTATTTAGGGTAATTAACCTTCATTGTCATTTTCTTATTATTTAATTCCACCTCACCCTCAATCTTTTTCCATTCAATCCTAGCTCTTGAATCCATCTACATGGATCAAGATATAAATTTTTCATCATGTGACAAGTGTCCTAACCTACCTATCCTACCCATTTCTCACACATGTGTGAGCATATATCTCACACATGTGAAGTCGCCCTACCTCTTACACATGTCATAGACATGTCACTTTCCCAAGCCATCCCACCCCTTACACATGTCATAGACATGACTTTACCTCTTACACATGTCATATAAATGTCTCTTTCATGTTCTTCCCAATGCGTGCTCACACATAGCAACCTCCTTTCATCTTGTGAAACTTGTCACAAGGCTAAGCCTCCATCATATCATTCAATAATGACACTCCATCTAGTCAATGCATCTTGGCCATTGATTTTCTCTATCAAAAATCTATAAATTGAGGTATTTTCTCTCATTTTGAACATCTACCTTCATCATATCCTTATGCTATTATTTTATTCTATCAATCCTCAAGACCGACATCATGTTGTTGGTTTAAACAACCACATTCCATCCAATTACGACATCAAAATTAACACATCAAGTAGACATGGGTACATCTACTTCAACACAATCCATGAGGTGAGAAAGGTAAAAGGCAAGATAATTGTTCATTATTACATTTATATTTTGTTTTTTGTTCTTTCACCATTTCATCATCTTGAGGTAGGTACAAAACACCCCTAGTACAAATTACCAACCCTAAACAAAGGGATAAATTGAGGTAGTCAACAAATGAATAAAGGAATATCTAATAAATTATGTGTCAGGGTAGAAAATAACTTGGGTTAAGTGGTTACATTTCAGAGAGCATTGATATAACGCTTCCCATCATATTTCCATAGGTATATCTCCTTTTCTTTGTTTAATATTTATGGATCTAGAAATCATAGAAAAAAAGGTACCCACAACAACTGATATGCTCTAATAGAATCAAGAGATATTGCAATCTCTTAAGGATAATCTTGAACACACCTCAAATTGATAAAATATTTATGCGGATCAACGATGAATAGAAAAATGTTTGAAGTTGGAGAAATGGTCTACCTATGGCTATAGCCATACAAACAATCTTCATTGAAAAAATGATTACATAATTTGAAGCCAAGGTTTTATGGTCTATATAAGATCATAAGGAAGGTGGGAGAAGTAGCTTATGAGCTAGAATTACTAGAGAAAATAGCATTCACAATATATTTCATGTTTCTTACCTAAAAGGGGTGTTGGGACAAAACATTGTACCTTCCAAAGACTTTCCATTTTTTGATGATGAAGGGAAACTCATTTTGATGTCAAAAGTCATCATGGATACTCAAGAGAGAAAGTACAGGAATTGAGCCATTACCAAATATTTGTTATGATGGAAGGACTTGCTAGTTGAAGATGCTATATAAGGAGGATTCAACATTCTAAAGCATTTAAATTTGAATTGTTTGAGGGCAAGTAATCAGGGAGGGAAGACTATCGTGTTCACTTTTCGATTAAGTTTCCCTAATGATCTATGAGCTTATTTCCCATTTCTTGTGGGTTGAGGGAAATAATACCAGGTAAATCATTTATAATATTCAAGTGTTATGATTTTTATGTCTTCATAAAGTGACCACTTAAAGGTATTTTATAAAATGTGGGTCTTCGTAATAAAATATTTTCATAAAGTGGCTGCCTAGAGTGGTGCCTTTGTAAATATGAACACATATTTTATTTAATCTTCCTGAGGGGACATTAGAAGAGGCACTTGAGAGTTTGAAAAGGTTTCTTTTTGGAGGAAAAAATTGGGCACTCAAGGGTCTATATAAGCAAGTATTTTGGTTGTGTTACTCGAGGATGTGTCCTCGGGCCTAAATTTGTAATGTCCCCATTTTGGCTACACGCTCTTCATTTGGTTTTAGCCTATTTCCAAAAATCCATAGGCTACTCAGATGTGCAAATTTAGGGTTTCCACTTTCAATAAGTCTTGCTTCCAGCTCAGTTCAACTTTTTGTTGGTTTTGGGATGAACTTACTATTTTTGGCATTGGCTATTTTTAGTAAGTCTAATTTTGGCAGAGGCATCATCAACAGTTCAGCTTAGGTCATCATGCTATTTTTGGCAATCCATCAGTTTCAGTATTGGCGTTGGTTTTGGTTATCTCCTTGGACTGAGTTTTATACTTATTCAATTTCATGTTTTTAAGTTGTACCCCATGCCTAAGCTTGATGAATTCAAGTTGTTTTTAAAGAGGGGACATTAAGGGGTCTATTTGAGCATTTAATATTTTGATAAATGTTTTATTGTTGCAACTTGAAAATGGACGCCTAAAGGAAGATGATAAATATTTTATTAATTCAAAAAAATAAAGTGAATGTGTGAGGTGGCGTCCCTTGGGGAATTTGAACAGTTTCTTGTTGGATTTACAAGTTGCTTCATTTGCCTAACTGAAGCTTATTTATTGATGCTTTGAGCCTTCATTCTTATCTTTGGAAAATATTGTAAAGTTATGTTGCTGGTTTGAAATCCAGAATCCAGCTAAGGGAAAGCTTAGCAAATTTATTCCATTCTTCAGGCCTGAAACTATGGTTCCCTAGATGGACTATTGGGAGTGTGCTTCATTTAGAAGTGCATACTAAGCATCAAAGTGAAGGAATTGATGATTTTTATCGGTTTGTGTTTGCTAGTTTATGACAAGCTGAATCAAGTTTTCATTTACAACTTTTTGTATGATTATTTATGCATTTTGGGTATTGAAGCAATGGATTTCTATGGCATGGGCTACCTAAATTGCAAAGTGTCAGGATTTTTAACGAAGTCTTGAATTTTTTAAGAGGAGGTCGTACTTCTTCTTGTTCGTACCTTCGTCATGAGATTTGTCTTGGGGTTCGAGCTCTTTGTAGTGGTTGTTCCTTGGTTAAAATTAGACTTGAAGCTGATTGCCTAGCATTGGGAATTGAAGAATTTGCAATTTCAATGAGTTATGGTGAAGTTTGGAAGAGATTCAAGCATTTTTGGGTGAGTTATATTTGTTGGTTTGAAAATTACAATTGTTGGTTCATTATATTAGATTTATGATACTTCATATTCTGGCTTGTAAATCTAGTGGTTGTTAAGTTTAGAAGTTTAAGCAATCATCCTTTAGTGTTTGCTTGATTTTGCTATTGTAACACTTGGTAATTTTTGAATAGTTTACATTGTAAGGTTGTGTATTAGTAGTACTAATCGAGTCAATATTATTGCTGCAATTACTTTGATATTTTAATGCAAAACACTATAACCCCTGGATGGTTTACCGCCAGTGTGGAGAAATAAACCATTGTAATTATCATATTTCACCCACTGTTGAAGTGGAAAATCCCCCACTATTATGTGGATGCCTGCTGAAGCAGATGAATTATTTTTCATTGTAATTATCTTTCCCCCCATTGAACAAGTGGTAGCGTGTATTGCTCATGGTCGGATTACCGCCTACATTTCAATTCCAGCTTTGTACTTCAGTTCAGATTTTTGCTAATGATCCCATCGCCATATGCTATCACCTCGCCTTTCAAAGGATCTTGGTGAACATTCTTGGCGAAGGTTACATTCAGTTTGATTATCTTTGGGAGATAACACTAACATTTGGCATAGTGTTGGTTTGTGATGTGAAAATTCCAAGAAAACATTAAGGGGCATATTTCAAAATCTCTCATCCCCATCCTGGGGATGTTCTAAGGATGTGGGAATGGCTAGGGGACTTCAATGCTAGGTAGCCTTTAAAAAAAACTCACTTCACTTTAAATATTTAATTTTGAATGCATATTCATGGGAGTTTAGGACTCATGTTGTTGCTACTAGAAAGGTATTGATTTTTTATTAGGCTATTAGTAGCACTTAATTTGAGGGTTTAAATATTTCAATTATACAGCATGATAGAAGGAAAACTGATAATGAATATTTAATTATGAATGCATATCGAGTATTGACAATGAATTCTAAACACAAATGTTATATGTTGAGGTTCTATAATGTATATATGCATACTTTATCTATGTTTTCATATGAATATTTAAAATTTACCTATATATTTAAAATTTTCCTATATTTTATATAATCATCCCCTTTGTCATCCCCTATTTATCCCCAAAATTGGCTTGAAAAATCAAGGACTTGGGGATGCATCCTATTGTCCCTTGTCATCCCCGTCCCAGAACCTCGGGGTAACACTATATTTTGGTGAAAGGATGCATGCTTGTTTATTATCGTATTCTCTCAAATAGATTTGACATCATGTTCATCTATCACCAAAGATTAGAGGACAAAAACCCCTTGATTTCCATCACTAAATTAGTGAATGGAAACCCCTAATTCATAATTGTGCAATCCCATCCAGATATTGTGTTTGAGCTTCACATTTTTAGATTAGAATGGAGTTTGTTCATGGAAAAAAATATTGTTGTGGCAACTAGCTTTGCCCTAATTTATGTGGTAATTGGGTGGCTTCCATAAGCACCAAACTTATAGGTTTTAGGTGGCTATTATGACGCCATATATGTTGGATTTGGGAGGCTAAGCCAATACCATTATTAAAAACTTGAAGCAACTAGTTCAATTCCATGTTAGAACTTCTAGGGACTATGGAAACACCATTTATTATCATTGTTAAATATTCTAAAAAATATGATCAATATTTACAATTTCAAATTTAGTTTTTAAGATAACTCATTATAAAAGTAAATAAAATGATAGATTGTGTGGGGTGTTATGTTATTATTTCAGAAGGACATTACATAATATTCCATGTGGGAATCTATTACAATGTTGGTTAAGGGCTTTGGGTTCTTCCCATATAGGTCCCGAGGTCGACTCACGCTCCTGGATGATAAATGGTACAGGTCATGTTGGGTGTGGTTTGTGCCCCCAGAGGACTAGTCTCACCTCCTCTATCCCCCAAAACTTGGCAACAAGTAAGACCAGGGCAAGGGTGGTGGAACTCGCTGGGCAGAGGCACAGATCTGAGTGCAATGGACATGAGGATTGGGGATACCTTTGAGTTACCAAAA